>CATIWC010000690.1:0-262310 GCA_948472305.1 Vicia faba
CAATAGATCTATCTCTTCAGAAGCTAGTTTTGTCAACATTATTGATTATTATTATTATTATTGTTTATATAAATCTGTTGTCTCCTGATTCATGCTATAAACGACTAAAATAATCAGAAAACAATATCTAGAATTCTGAAATTAGTTTAAAATTGTACTATACTTTTCATGAGCTGAAGAGCCAACTTTACATTTAATACAACTACATTATTATTATTATTCCCAACTTGTTTAGTTTTTGTGGTGGTGTGAGCTGGATTTGATATGGACACATTCAAAATGGAGAAAAGCCAAAGTTATCAAGAATAAAAGCACTGACATAACCATTACTCATACAAGCAAGAAATCTTGATGATAGATTTTCCATATCTATCATAATTCATTAAAAAAATAGTAATAAATACAGACACAGAAGAAGTCAATTTGCAATTTTATTAATTGAGTGAATAATAATATAAGCTCATAGTAGGCAAAAGTTATTATACTATAATGAAAAAGAACAAAATGAGAAAGAACTTAACTTTAGACAACATTATTTTACGGAAAAAAGAACAAAATGAGAAAGAACTTAACTTTAGACAACATTATTTTACGGAAGAAAAAAAAACTACTTAATTGGTGCCCACTCCATACCCAACCCAAACCAAACCATCAATTAGGTATTACCCAAACCAGGTTCCCAGTTTTTTTCTTTTATCATAGTACTAAAAAATTTTAAATTGTTTCAGGGCATACCAAAGCACACCTAACACGTAATAACATGTCACAATAAAACTCCCTGAGGTAGGCGTGTAGGTGAAGGCTTCGGACATGAGAGTATGCTCCTCTCAAGGTTTCAGGTTCAAATCATGCTAGGAGTTAACAATCTATATGTTGGACTAGTCCATACAGCCCTGCTTTTAAATGAGACCCCGCTAATGGACGATGGGATTGGTCCGCTTGGATTAGTCGGTCTCAAGGCCGGTTACCAAGTTTTAAAATAAATAACATGTCACATGATACTCCCTAGAATCCAGTTCTAAGACTTGTTTCTTAAGGTAACCAACAAATCAGTAGGAAAACAATTCAGATTCAAATAGAAAATAGTCCCCACTTCAACACGGAGATTAGGTGCAATTGCTAAATAAACATGCTAAATTTTATAAATATATGCAAGTACTAAGGTTGTGTGGGCTGTGGTTTTCAACCTTAATTGTAGGTGTAATAATGCATTTTAAGAGAGGGTTTTGCAACTGCATTGATAAAGAAAACTATTTTTCAGTCAAAAGCTTTAACCTGTCATGCAATCAGAATTTAAAATTATCTTTGAACTTTTCACTACATGTTTACATTAGCTTATATTGCAGTGGAAAACTATTTTTCAGTCAAAAGCTTTAACCTGAACAAGTTGATCAATTGTAAGCTTTTCAAAGGAGAAACAAAAATCAGTCCAAGCTCTTCAATTGTAACCTGAACAAGTCTTTGTCAAATGTGATTTTGGATGAGTTCGATTTTGTAAAATTGATTAGATAAAAATGAGTTTGAAGTGAAGTGATTTGGTTCTGAATTTTTTACTTTGTAGTTAATTTTGCGCTAAACTTGTCGTAAACCTTTTCAACCTATCACAATTTTTTTTTCACCTCTAATCAAACAGAGGTTTGAGAGAAATACTAATCCTAACATATCATAATCAAACATGATACTTTTCAGCAAAATCACATTTTCCCCAAGTAAAATCAATTTAACGGATATGAATGCAAGCATAATCTACTGTTGAAATAAAAAAGAGGTTGACCTATACTTGCTTCAGATACCAAAAGCTTCTCAAACAACAAACTAAAGAAATCCATCACAGAAGCTGCATAATAACAACCATACATTGACAAAACTTGACAACAAATTCCAACCTCAAAAAGGGAAGAGAAATCCTAAATAATTGGTAACTGAATAGAAAAATGAAACAGCAACCCAAAATCATAACCTTGACACTGAAAACATCCAGGATGAAATAAACAACTTAATTTGCAGCATATAGCATGAGTGCTTATTATGATGATAACCTCTTATGTATAACTTATTTCTACAGCAAAAGACAACATAAAGTTAAATTACTTTTACGCGAGCTGTTTTCGCTATCTTGAACAAGTTATGAAAATAAGCCGAAAATAACTTACAAACATTTCATATGGTATTTTCAGTAGATAAATTCAAATAAGTCAATCCAATCAGGTCTTTCGAGTATGAATTTGATTAGCTTATTTGAGCTTATCTATTCAAATAAACACTATGCGAGGCTGTTAGGAAGAGCTTCCATAAGCTATTTTCAGCTTAATTCAACAATGAATTAAGTCTATAACAATTATACAAATCAATAACAAACAAAAACACAAACAGGAAACTCAAATCAACAACAACGAAAGCACACATAAATTCCAAAACACCAAAAAAAGAAACCAAATAGTAAAAACAAATACCTGATCGGAGCGATTATAGCGTTTTCTGGCGTTGAACGCGAGATGAACACCTCTAGCCATATCCTGATCATACATAATCCTCCTAGAAGGATCGGACAACGTCTCATACGCCTCATGAACCTGAATAAACTTCTTCGTATACTCTTCCACCCGGTCCGGCGGCGAAACGTCCGGATGATACTTTCTCGCAAGCTGTTTATAAGCGCTTTTGATATCCATCAACGAACCAGATTCAGGTATACCTAGAAGATCGTAGAAACTCAATTTCTCCGTCACAACGCCGTCGTTGAACGTGGCTTTTAGTTTCGGAAAACCCGACCCGAATGTTACTCGGGTCATCGGCACGGTTGTCGTCGGCCGCAGGGATAGTGGCGGAGTTTGTGTTGGAAGGAAGAAGCGATAATCGCTTCCAGGAATAGATAAGCCATAACAACGCATCTCTCTTTTCTCACTCTCTTTTTTTTCTCTCTTGATCTTGTTCAATTTCTATTTTATTTTATTTTTTAATTTATGGTTTATCCATTTTTATTTTATGTTTTTTTGTTCTTTTGTGTGCTTGATTTGTGGTTGTCATTCCTAGCTTTTCCGCTACAAACAAGCGACAGAATTCTTTCTTTTTTTTCTCTTTTTTATTCTAGAGTTTATCTTTTGTATATTACTTCAACAAAACTTTTTTTTTTTCCTAATTTTTATTTTGCTTTTAATTTTATCTTAAATATTTTTAAATAAATGAAACTAACAGGTCATATATTTATAACACTAATACATTGAAGTAGTTGTGATGCATTAGTTATTTAAAATATTCTATATTAACTGTGTAAATAATATTGGACTTTTGTTTTTGTTTTTGTTTCTAAATATAGATATTCTTATCTTAGACAATAAGTTAATATACTGATCCAGAAACTTTAATATATATAAAAATAGATCAAATATACTAAATTTATTTTAAAACTATTTGTGGTTAGGATCTCGTTTTTTTCTTCTAAATTTTATCTTTTGTATTTTACTTCAAGAAAACTTATATTTAATTTTTTTCTTAATTTTTAGTTGCTTTAACTATAAAAATATGACTTTACATTATATTTTAAAATAATATTTATAATAAAAATTAAAAAATGTAAAAGTTATTTTTTACTTATTTATAAAAGCTAAAATATTAATTTAATATTTTTAACATAAATATATATTATTAAAAATTAAAATATAGTCAAAATTATATTATTATTTAAAAATATATAGTGTAAAAATAATTATTTATTTATTTAATTTTTACAATTTTGATATTCAAATCTATAGCAGAAGGATAGGAATTTTTTTTTGCAATAATCAGATATTAAAAAAAATCGCAAATAACTATGTTTCGAAGAAAATTACGCAAATAATCATGTTTCAGAAAATTCCACAAGGGAGGAGTCATCTCAATTGACGCCTACACCTTATTTTAAAGGGGGAGCGTCATCTCACTTGGCGCCTAGGTGTGAAAGACTTGCCCTAAGCCAAGTGAGATGGCGCCTTAGTGCAATTGGGAAACGATTTTTTGTGTTTTTTATTTTAAATGTGGTACGTTACATAAACGATATAGGATCATGAAAATTGACTTTTTATTTACACAATATGATTACACAAAACGATTACATAAAAAAAATACAAAATAATCAGTGGTGCTCCGGAATCCGGTAACGACCTGCGGTTCCGCATCCCCGTCTTCGCCTTTCTCGTGCTGGATTTCATCGTGTTTCCTATTGTGGCAGGATCGTTGGCCCAGCGAAGTCAATGTGTTCTGAATCCATGAAATCAGTCAGATCTCCATATCTAGAAGATCCGCTTTGGTACAGTCGGTTACGCATACCCTCAAAGTTTGGTCGTGTTGGTGGTGGGTGGGGTTCCATGGTTGGTCTATAGTACTGGTCGTCTGAGTACGGGGGTAGAAAGGAAATGCATCTTGGGGTGTTTGGTATTGGGAATGTTGGGTGCTTTGCTGATGTGGTGGTTGATGGTAAGTTGGGTCGGTTGGTTCATAATCTTCGAAAAATCCCTGATCAGGGCTAAGGTTAGATGTTGAGGGGCCCATATTGGGATATGTCGAAGACTAGAATTGTGTGTGGGGCATGCGGGTGTATTGGTATTGTGATTGAAATTGTGGTTGGATGTGACGCATATGGGAGTATTGGTATTGAGGTGGTGATTGTGGTTGGTTGTGGGGCATGTGGGTGTAATCGTATTGTGGTGGTGATTGTGGTTGGGTGTTTGTGGTTCTGTTTCGTTGGGGAGGTTGGTGGGAGGTTGATGTGTGTTGGGTTTGTTGTTGGGGAAAGGAAGGTTGTGTCCATTGTGTTCGTGGGTCAACCAAATACCTTGGGTGAGACACGTGCATTTCTGGGGTACTAACCGCTCTGTACCAAGCTAAATATTGATCTGTGTGTCGCATATTACCGTGGTTGAGGAAAACTGGGAATTGCAGGACATGTCGGTGACGCCTCTTGTAACGCCCCGTTTTATTTAATATTATATTATATTAATATTTTCGAATTATCGTTTGACGTTTATTTTTGCGACAAGAATATTTAAATTAATCGGTATATCTGTTAATATATTCGGCGACGTTTTATTCGGACCGGTAATTATTTTATTCGGTCCGGTATTTATTTTGAGGGACCGGTAATTATTTTATTCGGTCCGGTATTTATTTTGAGGGACCGGTAATTATTTTATTTGGTCCGGTATTTGTTTTGAGGGATTGGTAATTATTTTATTCGGTCCGGTATTTATTTTGAGGGACCGATAATTATTTTATTCGGTCCGGTATTTATTTTGAGGGATCGGTAATTATTTTATTCGGTCCGGTATTTGTTTTGAGGGATCGGTAATTATTTTATTCGGTCCGGTATTTGTTTTGAGGGACCGGTAATTATTTTGTTCGGTCCGGTTTTTTTTATTCCGTTCAGTTTGGTAAAATATTATTCGGACCGATATTTAATTTTTCAGAGTTATTTTAATTATTTGGAGTTATTTTGATTAAGTGGCATTTTGAATTATATTTTGGGTTAGTAAGACTAGTGGAGGGTAGTATGGTATTTTCATGTTGTATTAAGACCAAAATCCAAACAAATGCATTAGTTGTTGTTTTATGAGAGATAGAAGTATCATAACACAAAACATACTTAGAGAGAACTAGAGAGAGTCTTGGAGGAAGAGAAGAACAAGAACACAAAGCTTGGGTTTTGGGTTGGTTGGAACATCAAGAATCATTCAAACATCTAAGGTAAGGGGTTTGATTTTTCAATGCTTATAGTTAGGATTTGATTTGGTATATTTTGATTTGGGATAAAATTGATGTTAGGGTTCTTGAAATTTGTTGAGATAAATTAGGAGAGTTAATTTGGGTGTTAATGTTGTGGGATTATTGTTATATTAATAGAAATTAAATTAGAAAAACTAATTTATATTAATTAAATTAAATTTATAGAAAACAAAATAAGCAGTATGCATAGAAGTTGTATACCAGTATATACTTAAGTTAAGTTTACTAAAAGAAATAGCAGTATAGTTTAATAAACTAAGCAAACAGTATATTATTTGAATTGAAATAAAGTTTAGAAACATGTACTAGCAGCATATTCATAAAATGAAGTTTAGAAACATGTACTAGCAGCATATTCATAAAATGAAGTTAGAAACTAAAAAGTAGTAGTATGAAAAAACTGAAGTACCAGTAGTTTAGAAATTAACGTAATAGCAGTATAAGAAATGGAAAATTAAGTTTAGAAAATTAATTAATTTATGTTTTGTTTTTATTTTCTTAATTTAATATGTTAAATATTTATATTAATTAAATACAAATATGATATAAGTTAGCCGATTTAATTTGGAATCCGATTATGTTCTGATTTCTCGATTTCGGCAATTTCGGCGATGGAGCAAGTTGCTCCGAATTTAACGAAAATTGACGTGCTAGCTAATTTTGACGTGTAGAATATCGTGGTGAGGTTAGTTTTTCAAGATTACGAGTTTTTAATAGAGCGACCCGAAATAAGTCAATTTACGGTTAAGTTGAATCGGGTTGCGTTTTAGTCGGTTTAAGTCGCGTATGGACAATCCGATTGCAACGTTAATGTTTATAATTGATGCCGATTATTATGAATGACTTTCGCGACGATTATTGATGTTTGACTATTTTTCCGTGTTTGAAATTTAGTGAATTATTTGATAATGATGTGGTGTGATTAAATATGATGTTTGTGACAGTTTATTTATAATGAATACTTGATGATATGTGATGCGATGATATGTTTATATTGATGTGGATGAATATGGCGATGTGGGTTTTATACCAATTTTGATGCGCGATGATGATGTTTTGTTGTGTCGTGTTTGTGATGTCGTGTTGTCGAGTCACATACATTGCATTGGCGACGAGGGCTTTTATGCCAAGCGACGAGGGCTTTTATGCCAAAGCGACGATGGGCTTTTATGCAGAATGTCCCTAATTATGGACAAAGCGACGGGTACCACATGCATAATATAGTCGTGTCTCATAGAGTCGGTTATGTTTATTTTTGAGTCTTTTGGCGTTGAGTTTTATTTGATGGCTTATAATGAATTGTGATGTTATATGATACTTTGTTTTGTGATGATTTTGTGTTGAACATAAAGTGATTATGATGTGATAATTTCATGGAAATTATGCGATGGATATAACATGACGGTAAAGCAACGATATGAGTTTATGGCGATGAAGTTTATGTCTTGTTTTGACATGATTATGGTGATTATGTGATGATATTAAAGTGTTGATCTTATACACTAAATGATGATTTTAAAGTATGTGAGATTTGATATTTGTTGACATATTCTTATTAACCTGTATCATTTATGATTCCAAAAATATTTATATATTTTATCATGCCTTTAATTATATGTTTTGGAGTATCTCACCCTTTACTTGTTTCGCCGTTGCATTTGTATTGGTAATGTGCAGGTGATCCGCGAGGATGGTGAGGATTAGCTCGAGTCTCTTTATTTTGAGTCACTCTGCTCTGATAGTAGTAACACTCGGGATTTGGGCGACGTTATTATTTTGATAGGATAGTTTATGTATATTATCTTATGACCTTATGTATTGATGATAACATGATGATACGTACATTTTGTGAACACATCCGATGTGATGTGATTAGTCATATGTTTATATGATGATTTATGTTATGAATCGGTATATCCGAATTTTGATTTTGTGATGTGCATTATAATGTAAAGTGATGAAAAACACGAATACGTGATACCTCAATTTATGTTTGGATGAAATTTTGAAACTCTGATTTTATTATTAATTACGAGGGGTAGAATTGGGGTGTTACACCTCTGCCACATCTTACACCATTCTGGAGCAAAATCTTTCCAGTTGGTAAGACCCCATTGGGCGTCGACCCTTTTGAGATGCCATGGGGATAAATAAGTTGGACCGCAGGGTATCTCTTGATGCATTCCAAACTTCATCTTGACACGGTCGTTGTGGTGCATCTCCACAACATTGAACCGTATGATTGCAGTCTTTGCGCTTCAAATTGCTGCATCCTCGGAGTTTGGTTCATGGTCCAAACCCAAATATGATCTTCAGACAAACTGCATATAAAATTAAATCAGCTTAATAAAAATGTAATAAATAAAGAATTTAAAATTAGAAAAGTTGAAAGGTATGACGTACATCATCCGGGCCAAGGTGATCCAATAGATTGCGATATAGAGAGACATTGAATCTTAGATTCTTGCCGTAATCCATACCCCTCACGCAGTACCTAAAGAAATTGAAAAATATTTTATTTTTATCATATATTTGGTGAAGAGATGAATAATAATAAATGATATAAGTTAATGACTTACTTTGTTGCGTATGGGAAAACGAATGTGTTGTTGTTGACGGGGTTTAGGGACTCCATTCTCTACCAACCCCGGGCTTGAAGTAAAAAAGCATAGTCATAAAATGTACGTTTTTCCTTGATTGCATTTTTATACAAGAAACTGTATAGATGGGCTAAAACAACAGAACCCCAACTATAGTTTCTAGTTTTTTCAAAGTCTCTAAGCAAATTTAAATACATGAAATTTACACTATTTCTCGTACTTTCGAGAAATAAAAAGGTTCCAAATAGTATCATTATATAATTTCTAACTTTTATTACCTTAGCTAACTCAGAGGAATTTTCGTTCAATTCCAGAGTCACATAATGATTTTTGAGCTCAGTAAGTAGTATACCCTGACCTCTCGCACCACTACCTTCAACCATATCCCTACCCAAAAATTCTTCACACAGAGAATTGGGTTGTTGAACCAACCCGTTAATCGCCTTACCATCGACAGGGAGATCCAATAACATGTACACGTCCTTTAGTGTGATGGTACATTCACCTATTGGTAGATGAAATACGTGGGTCTCTGGTCTCCACATTTCCAAGATTATAAGTATGAACTTTGAATCAATGGTGTAGTTGGAGATCTTTATAACATTTTCTAAACCTGCGTATTTGAGATAGGGTACGATCAACGGGTCGGGAGCAAGGTAGTTGTGTGACCAGATTTTGAATCTATTAGTATCCTAAGTTAAGAATGTAAAAATTGTAAGAGTCCATAAGATGTATAAAGCATTAATAGAAGTATGAAAAATGTATAAGTATACAAGAAACTTACAAACGCTGCAATGTTGTCCCTTGTGCCTCTGTGAGAATCGCCCATTATGAGAAGAGTCATTGTTAAAATTGTTTGAGATTATGAAAGAGTTTGTAGCAGAGAGCGAGATGATTGTGGATGCAATAGAAGTATGTGAGGATCTGTATTTATAGGCAAAATTTTATCACTGAGTAAGTGAGGTGGTTGGTGGTGCATGCATGCATGATAAGTGTTGTACCCCAAAATTTGCTCTCTCATATTATCAAGATTTTTCCTCACCAGACCTCTTGGACTCCAGACAGGATTAGGGTTTGCTCAGCTCAAGACCTCACCTTGCACTGATAGCCTGAAATTAGGGTTTGAGTTGGCACAACGGTTTTTTGGACCATCAATGCTTCATGTGACTTTCATACACCATCTTGGACCCCTAAGATTGTTCATATCAAGTTTCAAGCTTTGAATCACATTTTTTACCAGTCAATTGGACAGTTGACCTAAAAATCAGTTGTATTGGGAATAAAGTCAATTGTGGCCAAATTACAGTCAAACCTCATAATTTTGATCCAAAACAACATTTTAGACTCTTATGTACCATTTGATCAAGTTTGGATCACAACTCCTCAAGAAATTTGATCAGATCATCAAAAGGGCAAAATGGTCAAAATTAGGGTTTTGAATGAGAAAGGGCAATTTCTGATTTTTAACCTAGCCAATGACCAATTGGGTTCAAGCATGATTTCAAGGACTCAATATAATCATATTTACCTAATCACATTGTTCAAAAGATCTCAAATGCATAGGATTGAGAGATGAATTTTGCAGTCAACTGTACACTGAAAAGTCAAACTTTAACTTTTTGGTCAAAATCAAGTGCCAAGGGTCATAATTCATCAAGATATTTCAAAATATGAAACTTTTTGATCAAGAAAACCAATTTTGCAAATTAGGGTTTCAATTTGAAAAAATTTCATAACTTAGAAATTTTCTAAGTTATGAAAATTTCTTATTTTTTCCCAACTTTCCACAACATTTTCAACATGATGCAATTGGATTCAAAGAAAACTTCCAACATGAAAGTTGTAGTCCTTCATGAAATATACAACTTTTATTCACAAATTTTGCCAAAAAGATGCTTGGATCTCAAGTTATGATTTTGTGAATAGGGGTCCATAAACTTTTTAACTTAGTGAAATTTTGCCCTAGTTTAGGCAGATTTTTGACCTAACTTCATGGCAACTTTTCACCTAGTTCCAAGAGGTATCTCAAGTTTCATTTCAAATATGTATTGTATATCATGTTACAAGCTTTCCAAAATGTCCAAGAACTCTCCAAGATCATTTGTGGTTAGGGAGAATCGAAGAAGAGAAAATGGCAATTTATCACTTTTGTTCAAGGCATTTTCACAATGTTACAAGTTGCAAATCAGTTTAAAATATGCTTGTACTAGGTATTACAGGTCCTAATACTTTCTACACTCCATAATTGAATACTAACACATTGGATATTGGCTTTATTCTGACCTATGGAGCTTTGCACAAAGAATTATTCCAAAAATGGCATAAAGTTCATAATACTACTTTGATAAAGCTTGCTTTTTGCAACTTTGCAAATCTTGAGCCATGGACCTGATCTCTTGTTGTAAACAAGATCCACAAACATCAGAAAAAGTTTACCAACTCTATGCAGTCCATAAGCTAGCAAGTACAAGCTTTTGTATTGTCACTTCCAACTTTTCTTCAAAAGCAAGAAACTTGTAAAAGTCAATACAACTCATCCATCTGATAAAGGCAAGGCTTTGTATCATTTAAAACAACTTAAGAACATTGTAACAATCCTAAGCACGAATTGCTAACATCCCAAACACTCCAAAACACAAAAAACCACATTTCTGCCCAAAACAGGGCAGCTTCTGCAAATCTCAAGCCAAATCAATATTGGCTCGTGCATTTCTTGATTCAACCCTTAAAACACCTTCTATACATCACACCTAAACTGTCCAGGCCCTTGTCTTGCAACTGGGTACCCTGTTTCAAGCTTCACCATTTTCATTTTGAAGGTTTGCAGGTTGACTCGTGCAGCAAGATTCAAGCATCTACAAGGCAAGCTGAGCATTGGAGAAGCTTGAGGGAACTTCAAGGAAGCTCACAAGAACTTCAGGCCTCACTCAAAGTTCCCACATTGCCATATCCAAACCCAAATAAACAAGGTATTTGTCAAGTTTCTATCTCTCTATTTAGGCATCCTTAAGCTTAGGTTTGTGAAGCAAAAATGTAGTCCCTAACTTGCTTAAGTTGTACATGTGCATAGTTTTTATTTATATTAATTGAGCTAAGAGTATTTGATTGTTGAAGTTCATGAAAAAATTAGGTCAGGAATTAGGGCCACTGAAATTCTCCCTGGTTTCTTAGAGTTAAGTCACAAATGGATATGGTTGGAATCGTGATTAAAAATGCTATAAGTTTCATGTTGTAAGTTTTTAATTTCATGCAAGCATGAGCAAGAACAGAATCAAGCTCAGAAACGCGCGTATGGACAGAGGACAGGGATGAAGATGTTGTCTTGGGCTTTTTTTTGTTTCTGGCCTTTTTTGTTTCTTCTTTTTGCACCCCTCATTTTACTTCTGCACCCCCCTTTGCATATTTTTATATTTTTTGTATTTTCTTACATATTTTATATTTTTGACTTTATTATTTTTTTTCTGAACATTAAAAAATCCAAAAATATTTTCTTAATTTTTTGCATTTTATTTTATTATTTTTTTGGCATAAAAATAGTTTATTAGGTTTTATTTTCTTAAATAAACTTGTAAATAATAAAAATACTTAAATATTTTTATTTTATTATTTTATACATATTAAATTTTATTTGTCATACATATTTAATTTTTAATATTTATACATAATATTATTATTATTTTTCTTGAACAAAAAAAATGAATAAAATAATATAGAAAATATATTTTCTTTTAAAACAAAATTAGGGTTTCCCCCTTCAAAAATAATAATATTATTTTTCCTTATTTTTAGAACTTAAATAATTTATTTTTTTTACATACATAAAACAATTACAAAACATTTTTGCATATTTACATTTTTATTGCATATTTAAATATTTGTTTTTTATTTATTGTACCATAAATTCAATTGGGTTGTAATAGTAAATTAGGGTTTTATTTTGAGCAATACCCCCCATTCAAAACTTGTATCCCCCCTCCCATAATATTGTTGTAATAGCTTAGATTTACTTTATGCAATTTATCGTATTATATGCATGTTTAGTAAATTAGGGTTTGTATGCTAAGACAAAATCAAACAAATAGCATGACCTAATGCAAGACAAAAATGCATGAAAAATGATAACACGTTGCACATAAGCACCTCTAGGGTTTCACCCACTTGGTTGCCTTAAAACATGGCCATGGTATGCATGCTGGGTATCTTGGCAAAATCAAACAAAACAAAAAGATCATAGTCCATCGATAACGCTAGACAAGGTTGCCTAAAAACAAATGATCTTAGTCCCTAAAACTTGCTAAGATACTTGGCACCATTGCTATCATGGTCATACGATGACCCATGCCCGTCCCGTTTAACATCCAAAGATAGGGTTGTTTACCAAAGCAATGGTAAATCAACAATGTCAAAGGAATAAAAAATATACAAGAAAGACTTTTTGAGTAGGTAGATGCTTCTAGTTACTTGATCATTTCAAAAACAATCCTTGCTATTTTCAAACAAACACACACATTTCAAAAACAATTTCCAAACAACTTTCAAAACATTTCCAAACAACTTTCAAAACATTGAAACATTTTTCAAAAGGACAAACATCTTTGTATACATTCTTATGAACGGAATCATTACAAAGATCGCCTAAACAATGGCCTCTTTTCAAAATACTTTCAAAACCACACAAAGCACCATTTCAAACAATTGGAAAAGCAAAGCAAGTGATCTAAACAAGTAACTAAGAGCCCATGGATAACCATGGATGAAAAGAGTGCTAGCACCTTCCCTTTTCATAATCTACCCCCTGAACTCAAGAAAACATCTCAAAGGTCTTTCCTGTGCTTTTTGACCTTTCCTTTTGGATAAAATAAAAGTCGGTGGCGACTCTTGCTAAACCGGAACATTTTGCGAACACAAACGCAAAACCTCAAGTTAGTTCTCCCATCGTATCACAGAACTGGCGACTCTGCTGGGGACAAATATAAAAGTGGGGTTACCTTAGGGTTTTAGATCACCTTTACATGCTTATATTGTTTGACTTATATGCTTTACACTTTGGTTCTATTGTTTGGGTTTGAATCCTCTACCCGGATTTGGGAAATATTCATAGGTAAATAGAAATACATTGTGGAAACTGTGCGGGGTATACCGACATGGTTTAAGCAATAACTATGTTAGTGAGACATATTTGTGGGTACCGGTAGCCTTTGAGTCAATCAAAGAGAATACGGGGCCGCTGAGTGATGTCATGAAGCACTAACGAACTTTTAGAACCTTTACTTGACCAACTTGGCCTTTTAGGATGTAGTGAGATGACCGGCTTTGGTGCAGTCCGAAGTTGGTAGATACTCGATATTACACTCATTGAGGGTTGGTTTCTTGGAATATTTGGGTCGCCGTTAAGAGGCTGAATTGAAACAATGAACAAGGAAACAATCCAGTGATATTGAGCTACTTAGAATCCGGTTACTATTTCTAGGACAGGTTGAGCCAACTAAACTTCAAGGGGGTACTTACCTATGAAACCCCATGCAAGCCTAAACTAGGAACTTGTGTGATTTGCTTGTACATATATACTTGTGCATAACATCATGGACATCATGAAGCATCATATGCATCCACTAACCATTTCAAGGATTTCGGAAATTCATCTTTGTTCCTGTTTTGTAGGTTATGGATTCACTTCGCAGGAAAACTATCCAAGTCAACCTTGTAAGAATTTCTCCACAACTCAAGGAGCTAGCTTCAAGGATTCCTGAGAACTCTCTATTCACCGAGAAGCATGGTCGTCTTCTCAACTTAGTCACTTCCAACACAGAGGAAGACATGATGAAAGTTCTTTTCCAGTTCTTTGACCCTTTGCATCATTGCTTTACATTTCCTGACTACCAGTTTGTGCCCACTTTGGAGGAATTTTCTCAACTCTTGAGGATTCCTATTCTCAATCAACTACCCTTCAATGGTACAGAAAGAGATCCAAAGCCATAAGAGATTGCTCAAGCCTTACACTTGCACTCATCTGATGTTACAACACATTGGGAAACTAGAAGTGGTGTCAAAGGCTTCTTGGCAAAGTTCTTGTTTGAGAAGGCCCAAAGCTGCTGGAATTCTTTGGACTTACAAGCTTTTGAGGAGATTGTATCTCTTCTCATCTATGGGATGGTCTTGTTCCCTAACCCTGACCAACTCATAGATGTGAGTGCTGTCAAAATCTTCATGGCTCGCAACCCGGTGCCTACATTGCTTGGAGATATCTTGCACTCTTTTCACACTCGAACAATGAGGAAAAGAGGTGTTCTCATGTGTTGCACTCCTCTACTGGCAAGATGGTTTATTTCTCATCTTCCCCAATCAGTCTTGAAGAATGAGCAAGGTTTGAGGTGGTCACAATGGCTGATGACTCTTACACATTCACATGTTCATTGGTGTTCTCGATCAAAAGAGAATGTTATTATCATCGACCGTTGTGGGGAATTCCCTAATGTCCCTCTACTTAGAATTAGGGGAGGCATCACCTACAACCCTTGCTTGGCTCTGAGACAGTTTGGTTATGCCCGAAGGGATGGCCCCCATGACATGTTGATTCCAGACTTGGTTTTTGACTTCGACAACGATGATCAAGGACTCCGACAAAGGTTCATCCGAGCTTGGAGGATGCCCAACAAGGTAGACAGTAAGACCTTGGGACACAAGAATTCCATCCCCCTTGAGCCTTACCTCAAGTGGGTACGAACCCGCGCCCAAAGTCTTATGATGCCTTACCCCTCTATTCTCCCAGTGATTATAGAGCCTGTTATGGAAGGAGAGGTTCCATACACCCTCATACATCCTGACATGCCAACATCACTCGAAGATCTGCAAAGGAGTTGGATACAACTCAAAGGAGAACGCGATACTTTTGAAGCCCAATTCTACACAAGCGAGAAGAAGGTTTTAGAACTTACTCGTCAACTTCACGAAGAGCAGACTCTCAACACCTACATTGCACCGAAGAGGATGCGCAACATCTTCTTATCTTAGAATTTTGTACTATTTTACCCTAGGGGCATTGATGTAAACAAATTCTATTAATATAACGTTTGTTCCTTTTTGTTTAACACAAATTGAATTTTTCTAAATCCTTGAAAGCATTACATGAATACATATCATTCATCATATGCATAAACAAGTCTTCACACCAAGTTTCCTCATCTCTCTGCTGTTTATTTCAGCAAGATGGATATTGAACAAGCGGTCAAAGACTTGCAAGCTCAGAATTCACAATTCCAATAGTTACTCCTGACCTTGGCTAAGGGGAAGGAGGAGCTCAAGACTCTACTAGAGAAGGAAAAAGAGAAAAAGAAAAAGAAGTGAGCCGGTGTGGTTCTTATAGGCAGAAGGTTTGAAGGACAAGCCAGACGGACCTTGGAATTTCCATCAACCTCTGAGGAAGGAGAGAGAAAAGGTAAAGAGACTGCAGTACCATCTGAATCTGAAGCTGAAGAAGAGGAAGAAGAGGACTACTCAGAACAACAATACCCTCCGGCCGATGACAAATATAAGAACTTGGAAGAACGTCTAGCTGCTATGGAGATACAGAGAGTGCCTGGGCTGGACTTTGAAGAGTTAGGGTTGGTATCTGGAATTGTAATCCCTCCTAAGTTTAAGGTGCCTCTTTTTTCTAAGTACGATGGGTTGTCTTGTCCCAAGATGCACCTACGATCTTATGTGAGGAAAATTCAACCACATTCTTCTGACAAAGATTTGTGGGTTCACTTTTTCCAAGACAGTTTGTCAGGAACACAGCTGGATTGGTTCTACCAGTTGGAGAGGTCTGATGTGTATAATTGGGAAGATTTAGCGGTTTCCTTCTACAAACAATATCAATACAACGCCGACTTGGCGCCAACCCGTACTCAGCTATAGAGTATGGCCATGGCTACTAATGAGGGCTTTAAAGACTACGCCCAAAAATGGAGGGATTTAGCCGGAAGGGTGCAACCACCTTTATCTGAAAGAGAGCTAGTTGATATGTTCTTGGGGACTCTGTCAGGTCTTTTCTTCAATCACCTGATTGGAAGCTCCTCTGCAGGTTTCACTGAGTTGATTCTAATTGGCGAGAGGGTGGAAGCCGGTATTAGAAGCGGGAAAATTCAGAAGGATGCATCTACCTCTGCTGCTGCAAAAAAGCCCTTCACGGGAAAGAAAGAAGTGTCATCTGTCTATGCCCAGAGGAATCAGTGAAGAGTTGAAAGACGACCAACTGTGGGGGCCGTTATGATTCAGAAGTCTACCTCAGACCAACCGAGAAACAATCAGCCGAGAAACGATCAGTCGAGGAGTAACCAGCAAAGGGTGGAAAGTCCTGTATGGCAATTCACCAAGATAAACATGACTCCTGCTCAAGTCTTACCACATCTCTTGAAGTTAAACCTGGCCATGTTAAAGGAGGACCCTAAAAATCCTAACACTTCATCTCCACACTATCATCCGAATGCCAGGTGCGCGTACCACTCAGAAAGTTCAGGGCACGACACCAACAACTGTTGGGCCCTGAAGAACAAGATTCAAGATCTGATTGACGCAAAGGAAGTTGAATTTGAAGCTCCTGAAAAGCCGAATGTTATCTCTGCTCCAATGCCTAGGCATGGACACAATTCCAGTGTTGTGGAAGAAGACATGTTTGTTTCTACTGTGGATAAATTGATAACTCCTCTCCTCACCATCAAGTTAAATTTGTTGAAAGTTGGGGTGTTCCCAGGTTGTAACCAAGATTGCCATGCTTTCCTATCCTCCCCATTTGATTGTCCTCTTCTGAAGAAAGGAATCCAACAATTGATTGATAACAAGGAAATTTTGTTTGAGAAAGCTCCCATCTCACCCATTCCAGTTCCAGAAGTTTCAATAATAACCATATACGCCAATCCTTCCAGGGTTCCTAAAAAACCCGTTAGGATTACATCCGCTCCAATGACTACTCCGTTGAAGATAACAATGCCCGGACCAACCACATACAAATCCGATAAAATGGTACCATGGAACTATGGTGGAGAAATCTACTACCATGGTGTCAAACAGATTGAACAGATTGCAGAAGAAGAAAGCTCTGAAGAGGATACTCCCGACATCAGTAACATTGTCGGAACAAGCAAGGTTACTCATAGCGGAAGAATATTTTCTCCAGAGATTTCTCCTCCAACAGCAGTCTTTAGACCCGTGGCCACTCCGAAGATTACCCCTGTGATTGTACCTACAAGTGTACCCGCTGACAATAACAATACAATTCCCATCCCTATTTCCAATATTGAGAAAAAAGGAAAGAATGTTCAAGAGGAGCCTGTCTTGGCGAAGGCTCAGTCACTAGTCATTCCTGAAACATCCCAGAAAGAGATGGAAGAGATTCTGAGGATCATTAAGAAAAGTGATTATGATGTTGTTGAGCAATTGGGGCAAACCCCCTCCAAAATCGCAATGTTAGCCTTGTTGTTGTGCTCCGAAGCGCATGATAAAGCTTTGGTCAAGTTTTTGAAGATAGCGCACGTGCCGCAAGAAACCTCCGCTGATCAGTTCCAGGAATGTGTGGCTAGTTTAACAGCTGACAATGGCCTGGGATTCTTCGATGCAGACTTGACCTCCAAAGGGAGAAAGCATAATGACGCACTACATGTCTCGGTGGAGTGTAGGGGAACCACCCTAGCTCATGTCTTGGTTGATATTGGGTCGTCTCTAAATGTCTTACCGAAGAAAGCCTTGGATAGGTTGAATTGTGAAGGCTTAACCCTGAAACCCAGCAACATCATTGTCAGAGCCTTTGATGGTTCTAAGAGGATGGTCCATGGAGAGGTGGACATCCCTGAAACAACCGGCTGAAAATCATCAAAACAATGAAGTCGCCATCGAACGTATTTTATCCCACATGTAGGGAAAGGTAAACATCGAGAAAACCTGATGAGGGAGAAGTCACGGTCTTGCGACCGAGAGATCGGGTAAGGGAGTCTGTTACGCGAGGGGAAGGTATTAGCACCCCACACGCCCGTAGTACTCTACGGTATCCACTCTTGTTATCTATCTTATGGGTGTGTTTAATTTGTGCTTATCGTTTACTATACTACTGAAAGGAATGCATGCAAAAGAAAGGGGAAAAGAATGTAGGGAAAATAAAATTGTGCTCGCTTGGGCCCTACCCCAATGCCTACATATCCTTTTTGAGGAATCAGAGCTACCGTAGTTCGGCTCACATTTTTGTTTGTTTTGTGTTTTTTATGGACGAAGTTAATTCCGCCTTCTGCCGTAGCTCGACCTTTGGAGGCTTATGCGTTGGCACAGAAGTAAATTAATCATGTCCTTACTTGAAAAGGGTTTTTTAGAGAAATGGTGCTCGAGCGCACAAAAGATTTGAATTGGTTTATATTTTGTTATAGATGTTTTTTGGTGGACGAAGTTAATTCCGCCTTCTGCCGCAGCTCGACCTTTGGAGACTTATGCGTTGGCACAGAAGTAAATTAATCGTGTCCTTATCTGAAAAGTTTTTTTTAATGAAAGGTGCTCGAGCGCACAAAAGATTTGATTTTTGTTTTGTATTTTTGTTGTAGATGATGACTGATTGACCTCAAGAGAGAGATATTAGTCGTTTTTCTATTTAGCTTATGAAATGGGTCTTTGAGAATTGAACCACACCTGTACTTGAGATGACGAACAATAAGATCGAGAAGAGACCCGCTTATCATTTCCCGTACTAAGCAAAAGCATGATTCTCGTCAATAGTTTTAAAGTGTTTTGAATTTTGAAAGAAAAGAAGTTTTAGTTTTAGGTGCGTATGCAAAAGGGGAAAGAAAAGTCAGAAGGAGACTAGCTTACTTCTAAACCTAATGTTATTATGCGCCAGTAGCCATAAGATTTAGGTTAAAGGGGAAATTTCTATCTGATGTTAGTATGCATATGGATTGCGATAAAGTGCGAAAATGAAGAATAAAATAGATTTGCAACGATACCGAACGGAGAAGGTCCGTTGCCTCTTCAAAATTGTGTAAGCGGTGAGAGGATTCTATCAAAGTTTCCTTGGGCGAGTGATTGAAGAATTCACCCCGAACATTCTACATTGCAAGAGTTATGTCGATGCTACAAAAATCTTGACTAGAAAATGGCAATAAAAATGATTATCGAATATGAGAAATAAAATAAAAAAAATTCTAATCGAAATTCTAAAAAGAAATTCTATTCTAAAATATTCTATTATTTTTATTGTCAATTGAGAGGAAAAAAATTAAACTAAAAGAGAAAAATTAAAATAATAAAAAGGAAAAATTAGAAGAGTTAGGGGGTATAAAGTCTAGAAATGTGGGTGTTGAAGTAATTTGCCCAAAAGATTTTCAACATTTTTATTTATTATTTTAATTATAATTGTTATTAATTTGAATTAAGAATAATAAAACAATGAGATAATTAAATTTAAAAAAAAAGGAAAAAAACGTATGAAATTGGTAAAGGAATAGGGTTAAGAAAAAATGTCCTTCTCTCCTTCACGCACAGAAGCGGCGCCGCCGGCCTCTTCAAACTCGTCATCTCGCTTCCTCGCTTCCGTCATCGCCGCAACCATTATCGGAACTGGTTTCTTGATGCTAGTAAAATTCCCTTCCTCTTCATGCTCCCCTCACAACATCTCCAACCTCTCTTTTGTTTCAAGCCGTCTCGCCTTCATCTCATCTACGATTCAACCTTCCGCCACTCATCTTCAGATCAATCAGTCGGAGTTCGTCCGACGCGTCTTCGACGGTGGTGGCGGCAAAGACGAGAAATCGAGAGAAATAGACTCAGGTACGTTTACTCTTAGTGCTATCGCCTTCCTTCTTGTTAGTTCTTCTTTATGATTTGCATCTGCCTGTTGATGATTGAAGAATTGAAGATGTTGCAGTATGAATTTCTGTTGATGAGAAACGGTGTTGAATTTGTTGTAGATTTATCGTAGAAGAATTATAGGAGTTGTGGAAGATGGCTATGGCGATTGAAGCTGACGAAGGTGGTGATGATGATGTGAAGAACGAGATATTAAAGGTGATGATTGCAGACAAAGATGAAAGATGATTTTTGATGGTAGTTGGAGTCGTATTTACTGTGATGTGATGAAGAAGATGCAGAGATACAGTGTGAGGTTGGAGAAAGAATGAGGTTGAGGCTTAGAGAGTGAGAGAGTTTGAAGGTGACAGTTCTTCTGCAGATTCCAGAGTGAGATGATTGAGGTAAGAGATTCTTTTTTTCTGTGTTCAATCCTCCCTTTTTCTGTGTTGAATCCTATATCTATTCTGTCCTCTTCTGGTTATATATATGCTGTGAGCTCTATTTATATGTGCTGGAAGTTTGTTTTTATGGTTAGGAGGTTAGAAATTCTGTTAGGTGGTTAGGAGGTGAGAAAAAAAAGTTGGTTACAGTTAGAAGTTTGTTATGTTATTTTCTGTTGCAAGTCAGTTGTATTCTGCTTGAAGTTTGTTGAGTTAGTTATGGGTAGTTGGTTTATGAATTATGACTTTGGTTAGGAAGATGAGAGTAAAACTCCACTGTCATCTTGGGACAAGCTAGAAATACCATGTAATCTTTGCTTTCCTGTTGACTGCGGTTGAGGACATGTCTGGGTGACAATACTTTTTAAGTTTTTGGTATCCCAAAACTTCAGCACACTATCCGCTGCACCAGAAGTGGATATGGAAACTTGATCCTTGAGCCAAAGAACAGATGTAATACTCATGGAAGCACCCTTAGATTTTCACCTCCTTACTCGCTGTGCTTGAGATGGATCGTGTGCTCCTTTGACATCAGCTATCTAACTTATGCTACATTCTCCACGTCTATTCTTCACAGTGAAGTTACATCTTAAGTCCCAAAGACGGAAGGATCCATCTCTTGAACCAGAGACAAGAATATCAGGATTAGTTGGGTGAGAACAAATAGATTTCACACTCCCCAAATGCCCCACTAACACTCCAAGACACTTCTGTTCTTGAACATCCCATACCTTGACAGTTTGATCACCAGAAGCAGTGAGGATCTGTGTATCATCCTTAATCCAGTTGACATCAAAAACCGCATTATTGTAGGAGGATTAACTAGTATTGCAGAATGATATGTTATTTGCATTGTTAATGTGTTAATACTTGCTGTAGGAGCTGGAACTAGAGAAATTCATTACCCACAGAATACCATTTTCAAAGCTTTTGATTACATGCTCAAAGGGGGAGTCCATCATATGTATCATCAAAATGAATGAGTATTTTTCTAAAACTGTGTCGGTTTGTTTTAAGCACATAATACTTGTTGTAATTGTTGATTTTTATATTTTAAATTAAATTAACTTGATTACATACTGGTACTGAACTGGCTTGGAAAAATAGTTGTTTATGCAGGTTTTCTTTTGGTATGAAACATGGACTGAGGCTTGGACATAACCAGGTTGGAACGGGGCAATCTTGGAAGATAGTGGCTTGAAGATAAATAAGTTTAGAACTGATGGAGACCTTAATTTAGAATTCTTTAGCTTTAGACCACTTGAATATTTAATGTAATTTCTTGTTTTTTTTATTTAGTAATTTTGGATGTAAACGCCTTTTTGAAATCTTCTCTTGTAATGTTCTAATGATACCGCTTGTAAATTGCATGGTTATGACCTCGAATGAATCGAGAATGAATTTGGATAACCCTTTGACAAATCACGAGTAATGCTTTAGAACTTGTAAAGATTATATCATTGAATGAATGTGAACCCTTGAATTTTAATGATGAAGCCCAAATATTCCAAGTAGTCTTCTCTTTCCAAATTGCCTTTTGTATCTCCAAGATCTTTTAATTTTATATTGCATATAACTCCATGGTTGTGATATGAATTTAATAAGAGTCTTTTCCAAGGACAAACTTGTAACGTCGAGTTTCTTTGCTTTTGAATGAAAATATGCCTAAACACCTTCAAATGAACGAGCCTTGCATCTTTCTTATTCCTCACTTCAAAACCATAATTGAAGAAGCTTAAGATTTTGATTTTAATGTATTTTGAAATGAAGTCCCCCAAAGCATACAAGTAAGCGAATAGACCCGACGAAGAGCTTTGTATCATAAAGTGTACAAACTTCCAATTTGCAAATAGTATCCTATTGAATCTTCTTCTCTTGCCTAGAGCTCGTGAACATACAAGGAATAGCTAAACCTCATTTGATGAAGAAAGGACCATTTGAAATATTAACTCGTAAAAGATACGATTTTCTTATATGATAACCTTTTTGTATGACATATTGAAGCATCCTTGAACAAGATCTTAATGGCCATGGATATATCAAAATCTTCAACCATTTGGACTTTAAGTAATTATAGAACCCCTTTGAAATTTATATGATCATGGAAATAAATCATCATTTATGTGGAGGTGATAAGTATAAGACGATGTTCCTCACTGCTTAAGCTTGCAGCCTTTCGAGATAGCCTTGGGATGACTCACAATTGAAGCGGCAAGTATTTGATGAGACCCAAAAATTGTATCACTAAAAGAAGTCCACAATGTTAGAGAAAAAGCCATACACCAACCCTTATTCCTCGAAATCCATGATCTTATGCCAATTTATTGATTAATGATGCATGATGTGTTAGATGATCAAATGTGAGAAAAAATGCAAAAGTGCGTAAGCCATATAGGAAGTAAAAGGGGTAGGACAAATTTGGGGGTATTACAGTTGCCCCTATTTAATCGTCTTAAACCTGAAAGTACGATTGGCACATGCCTTTCGAAAATTCAAGGTTGAAGATGATTAAATACCAATGCCAAAAATTTGTTCTGGGAGATAGTGTAAGTGTTTTCTTTATTTATTTATTTTGTGATCTGCTGGGAAAAAGAAATTTGTTTTTTCAGTTAAGAGACAAAGATTGGACTTGTAACGTGGCTTGATGCTAATATAAGACAAATGGTTGGTATGAAAAGACAGCGGAAGAGGTCTACGGGCGACCTGTGATCCTAAGGTGACACATGAGAGTGATTTGACATAGAACCTAGCCAAAGGGCGATCTCAGGTTCTAAGACAAAGTATATGGAAAGAACCTAGCCAAGAGGCGATCTCAGGTTCGACGATGATTTGAAGGCAAGAACCTAGCCAAGAGGCAATCTCAGGTTCGATGATGATTTGAAGGAAGAACCTAGCCAAGAGGCGATCTCAGGTTCGACGATGATTTGAGGGAAGAACCTAGCCAAGAGGCGATCTCAGGTTCGACGGTGATTTGAAGGAAGAACCTAGCCAAGAGGCGATCTCAGGTTCGACGGTGATTTGAAGGAAGAACCTAGCCAAGAGGCGATCTCAGGTTCGACAAAGGTTTGAAGGAAGAACCTAGCCAAGAGGCAATCTCAGGTTCAAAGAAGGGAACATGGGTTATGACATGATGGTTGTTTAGATAAGCGACACGGATGAGCATCAAGAAAGTTAAACACGGACGAGTGCTTGATTCAATACGGACGAGTATTGAAAGGAGATACGGACAAGCATCAAAAGTTAAACACGGACGAGTGTTTGATTCAATACGGACGAGTATTGAAAGAAGATACGGACGAGTATCAAAAGGTTACACACGGACGAGTGTTTGATTCAATACGGACGAGTATTGAAAGAAGATACGGACGAGTATCAAAAAGTATAAACACGGATGAGTGTTTGAATCAATACGGATGAGTATTGAAAAAGGATACAGGTGAGCATCAAAAAGTTTAAACACGGACGAGTGTTTGAATCAATACGGACGAGTATCAAAAAGTTTAAACACGGACGAGTGTTTGAATCAATACGGACGAGTATTGAAAGAAGATACGGACGAGTATCAAAAAGTATGAACACGGACGAGTGTTTGATTCAATACGGACGAGTATTGAAAGAAGATACAGGCGGGTATCAAAAGGTTAAACACGGACGAGTGTTTGAATCAACTGACCCGGGTGGGTGTTTAGGAAACTTGACACATACGAGTGCTTAGGAATGGACACGGACGAGTGTTTGGGAATGGATACGGACGAGAACTAGGTTTAGAACGGCAAAGTGTATCGATTTTGTTTGGCACTGAAAAGGTGAAGGTCACCGACTGGGAACTTTGAGCATGATACCCTCCTGTAGGGACGTATTGTTGTCCTTGAATAATTCAGGTCTTTCGTGTAAGGTACCCGGTCTGGCTTATGCTTTGTATGCATGTTTGAATTTCTTTTGACGCAAAGATCCACTCTGATGGACCAGCTACGCGCCTTGAGGATGAAATGTTATGCAGTGATAACTATATGCAATGCGAAGAAATAAACTTCATGGGGATAAAAGGAGGCTTGCTGGGAGCCATTGCTCATCATTGGGGATGTCAATACATACCGGCGTTGGAAGCCTGCAGTACCAAAGGTTGTTGGGGATACTGATAAGAGTACACACTGGGGAGCTCTTGAAGACCAAAGATCGTTGTTGACTCTGCTGAGGATCGAATTGCTGACGAAGCGAGTGTTCAGGTACGCTGCTGAATTCTGAATCGTACCGTTTAAGGAAGAGATAATCTGACCAAACCTCCATACATCCTGAACTGTTGGGGGTGACAGAAGTGAATATGTCAGATAATGGATACTGACTACCATGTGGATCCCTTCGAATACATGCTCCAAGTTTACGCACACTGGGGAATTGTCTCTTGAATCACTTGGGAATAAGAGACGAGCGTGGATACCTACGAGTGCCCCGGTTGAACTTTGCGACTGCCCCGTTTTAGCTTTGCGAATGCCCCGGTTTGGTTCTGCGGACGCTCCGGTTTGGTTCTGCGAATGCCCCGGTTTAGCCTTACTGGGGATGCTCTGGTTTAGCTTCACTGAGGATGCACTTGCGCATGCTGAGTGAAAAGACGATTCTAGACTTTCTGAATTCACTTGGGGAATCAGATTCGAAATTGTCTGCAGAAGATGAAGGCAGCTTCGTGTGCTAGCTAAGTCAGAGTGACTGTTATGATGCTTTTAGCTTGATTCGTCTCATACAAGATAATTGGCTTGAGCAACTTTGCAAGTATGGATGAGGAATGCCCCTGTCTGGAGGGTCTCTGAGAAGATCTATGTCGAATAGAAGACCAAAAGATTCGTGCCACAATACGATATGAGGTGGCCTGCCCCAATGTCTTAAGCCACAAAATAAACTGCTCTTGATTACAACTTTCTTGGAGAGATTTGTCGAATCTCGACGTAACCGCCCCAGGTTGAATGAATTCTGAATAGATCTCTCGACGTGATAGCCTCTGATTGATCGAGCTTCGAGGGAATGCCCCATATTTGGCTGATCTTGGAGAGATTTGATTCTCGACTTGATTGCCTCAGATTGGAAGTTTAAAGGGAATGCCCCAGATTGATGGAATCTGCATGCCTCTGGATTAGTCATTTCTCTTGTAGCAGCTGACTCTTGCTTCAACAGGGTATTCAAGCCTCTCTTCTCTGACAAGATTGAGCTCTTTACCGATTGTTCATTGTGTAAACTTACTTGATGTCAATCAGTTGTTTTGTATGCAGAAGAATGTTTATTATGAGAATGATAATTCTAATGCAAAACATATGTAAGTCTTGAAGTTTGAAAAAACTTTGAATGAAATGACGTCGCAACTTCGTTGTGAACGAGTCACTAGTTAGAGAGAAACATTTGCAAATTCCTTTTTTATGAAATATAATGCAAGCGTATGATGCCAAAACAGATATTGAGACGTACCTCTTAGGAGTCAGTTAAATGCTATCTCGTTGTAGCACGCTTTCGAATTGACCCATGCTTCAGTTAGGACTTTTATGGGTTGTAATGTGGCCTGGTTCACGGTTTTAGAAAAAGAATTTAAGGCTCAAAAATATTTGGTGCCCACCCATTCTCCATGATGTTCTCCATTCCTACGTCCAGTTGACCCGATACAAGCATTCGTCTCTCGAGAAGAGTTTGTGATGGTTGAGGAACCACAGTGGTTTCTTGGACACGACAGTCACTAACTTCTGATCTTGGTGTTTGATCAGACGATGTTGTTCTTTGATGAGGATTTTCATTGGTAATCCTTTTCTTGCCTTTTAGGCTTTATTCAATTTCTTTATTGCTTTCCATAATTTTTGCCTGGACAAATTCTTTTGAATTTCAATTTGGAAGTCCAGCGGGATGCCCCAATTCTTGCCTAAGCGACTTGTTTTCAAGCTTCGACTTAGCGGGGATTTTTATTTCTTTCTTATTCGTATTTTTTTCATTCTGAACAAGTCGTTGATCTTCGCGTTGTTTTGATTTGTCGGAAGTGATCGTAACTGCCTGAGTCTTTAGTATCGTCATTTGTTGACCTCTTGATGTGCGAGAGATACCCGTTGGGATATAGTCAATAAACGCACGCTGTTGTTAGATGAGGGTTAACCATTGTGGTTTTGACTTTTCTCAACTTTTTGATGGATAACCATTGTTGTATCCTTGGATGCACACTCTTGATGAGTTCTGAATGCTTGATCAGATTAGCTGAACACTACCCGCCCCAGGGTTGGAATGAAGGTTTTTTCTGAACAAAAAGGAAACTCCTACTTCGAAGGCTCAGAGGGGTTGACGAGGGTCTATCTCCCTTATATCTCCGGTGTTTGGGGATTGAAACAAGGCATGTACATCGTCAGCAGGGTCTTACTCAAAAGCGTACCAATCGGAGACTTTGCGTTTTCAGATTGTCGTCATCCCCCTTTGAATCTTTACCTAAGCATAAGACTAGGAAATTTGGCATCAATATGCAAGTAAAATATTTAAAGAGTGATAACGAATGGATGAGTAAAAATGAAAGGAATACTTCAAGACAAGCATACTTATTGCATTAAGATTTTCGATCAAAAATAGACAAGTTTCTATATACAAGCAATGTTTAAACAAACAAGCAAGAATGCAAATGAAAATGCATTAAAGAAACCAATGATTTCCATTGTTGAGGAGACTTGACTCCGTATGGACTTGCTGATTCTGACGACTTTATGTAGTCTTGACGCTCGAGTGCGAGAGAATTCCCTTTCAGATCTGATGTGAGTTATGACAGTCTCTGAATTGATTCAGTTTTGGACTTGGTCTTTGGATGACATACCATCTTCAATCGATTGGCCAAGTGCCCCAGTATAGTATGCATCACCAAGCATATCATGTACTAAAGAAATAATAGACATCATCATCAGAGTTTCCATGATCTGGCTTATCTGACTCTTTAATCCATCATTTTCCTGCTTGAAGAAATTTTTGACTACGAGCTAAAGCTTGCATGTACCATTCAGAGTTATTCTGCATCTGATCCTTGAACATGTGCAGTGAGAAATCAGGTTGAACCTTTGAAGAGAACCCCAGGTCTGAATAAGAATCCCCAATCTTCGGGTACCTGTAATGAATGCATGAATATACATGGAGTGTATGAATGAATGCCATGTCATGTTTTGTCATTTCCAAGGAATTTGCATGCTTTGATTTTGTTTTTGCGCAAGTAAGGGATGGAAGAATTTTGGCACAAGACTTGCAAATATGATTCCTTGAAAATAACAGATATTGTATGTTAAGCATGCAGTTAGCCATGTTATGTATGCAAAGGCATGAGATCAATGAGGATCATGGTTCCATCATTCCTGAATAAGGTTTCTGCACTGCTCTAGATCATGTGAGTATCATCAGATCAGAGGTCTGACATAACTTCTGCATATATAAGAACCAAGTGCCATGTGGGTCTCCCATTGTACGGGGTCAAGGCTTTTAGAACATTGGATATTATTGAGAATTTCTGAACATGCTGGGAATACCAAGATTGAAGGATTGAATGAACCTCCAGGTAAACAAGTCAGGATCTCAGAAAATAAATCTGAGAACCACACGGTCACCAATAGGATACAGCATCTGCATAAAGTCTTAACAGAAATTTAGAGTATAGCCACCAAAACCAATAGCCACTGTCTGAGCATAGTCACCATTTGTACCTGAATAACCATCTGAACACAGTCACCATCTGTACCTGTGATAGAAATTCCCTCCCCACTCACGGGTGAAAACTAGGTCAGGGTAAGATAATGGTAACTCGAAAATCATGGGTTCGCCTGAAAGTGCTATGGGCTTGCCCACAGACGTGGGTGCCGATAGTAATTCATTTGAACCTCATCCGAGCGTGGTATATGACATGACTGCACTAATCGGACCATGTCCTATAGTCGTCATGCCCCCACTCTATTCCTAGGTGTCCTAGTGCACTCTAGCCTGGGTACTGGGCCTTTTACCTCAGAAGTGACATCCCCACCCAACATAGAGAACAGAGTCCAGCATAATAGATAACAAATATGGAAAGCCATAAAATGCAATGCAAACATGTACAAATGAGTAAACTGAAAGCATAAAAATAGACACCGTAAGGAAAGAAAACAAGAGCTAGGAGCGACTCCGGGATGGACCAGCATTTGGTCGACCATTCCCCAGTGAAGTCGCCAGCTGAAACAACCGGTTGAAAATCATCAAAACAATGAAGTCGCCATCGAACGTCTTTTATCCCACATGTAGGGAAAGGTAAACATCGAGAAAACCTGATGAGGGAGAAGTCACGGTCTTGCGACCGAGAGATCAGGTAAGGGAGTCCGTTACGCGAGGGGAAGGTATTAGCACCCCACACGCCCATAGTACTCTACGGTATCCACTCTTGTTATCTATCTTATGGGTGTGTTTAATTTGTGCTTATCATTTACTATACTACTGAAAGGAATGCATGCAAAAGAAAGGGGAAAAGAATGTAGGGAAAATAAAATTGTGCTCGCTTGGGCCCTACCCCAATGCCTACGTATCCTTTTTGAGGAATCAGAGCTACCGTAGTTCGGCTCACATTTTTGTTTGTTTTGTGTTTTTTATGGACGAAGTTAATTCCGCCTTCTGCCGCAGCTCGACCTTTGGAGGCTTATACGTTGGCACATAAGTAAATTAATCATGTCCTTACTTGAAAAGGGTTTTTTAGAGAAATGTTGCTCGAGCGCACAAAAGATTTGAATTGGTTTATATTTTGTTATAGATGTTTTTTGGTGGACGAAGTTAATTCCGCCTTATGCCGCAGCTCGACCTTTGGAGACTTATGCGTTGACACAGAAGTAAATTAATCGTGTCCTTATCTGAAAAGTTTTTTTTAATGAAAGGTGCTCGAGCGCACAAAAGATTTTATTTTTGTTTTGTATTTTTGTTGTAGATGATGACTGATTGACCTCAAGAGAGAGATATTAGTCGTTTTTCTATTTAGCTTATGAAATGGGTCTTTGAGAATTGAACCACACCTGTGCTTGAGATGAAGAACAATAAGATCGAGAAGAGACCCGCTTATCATTTCCCGTACTAAGCAGAAGCATGATTCTCGTCAATAGTTTTAAAGTGTTTTGAATTTTGAAAGAAAAGAAGTTTTAGTTTTAGGTGCGTATGCAAAAGGGGAAAGAAAAGTCAGAAGGAGACTAGCTTACTTCTAAACCTAATGTTATTATGCGTCAGTAGCCATAAGATTTAGGTTAAAGGGGAAATTTCTATCTGATGTTAGTATGCATATGGATTGCGATAAAGTGCGAAAATGAAGAATAAAATAGATTTGCGACGATACCGAACGGAGAAGGTCCGTTGCCTCTTCAAAATTGTGCAAGCGGTGAGAGGATTCTATCAAAGTTTCCTTGGGCGAGTGATTGAAGAATTCACCCCAAACATTCCACATTGCAAGAGTTATGTCGATGCTACAAAAATCTTGACTAGAAAATGGCAATAAAAATGATTATCGAATATGAGAAATAAAATAAAATAAATTCTAATCGAAATTCTAAAAAGAAATTCTATTCTAAAATATTCTATTATTTTTATTGTCAATTGAGAGGGAAAAAAATTAAACTAAAAGAGAAAAATTAAAATAATAAAAAGGAAAAATTAGAAGAGTTAGGGGGTATAAAGTCTAGAAATGTGGGTGTTGAAGTAATTTGCCCAAAAGATTTTCAACATTTTTATTTATTATTTTAATTATAATTGTTATTAATTTGAATTAAGAATAATAAAACAATGAGACAATTAAATTAAAAAAAAAAGGAAAAAAACGTATGAAATTGGGAAAGGAATAGGGTTAAGAAAAAATGTCCTTCTCTCCTTCACGCACAGAAGCGGCGCCGCCGGCCTCTTCAAACTCGTCATCTCGCTTCCTCGCTTTCGTCATCTCCGCAACCATTATCGGAACTGGTTTCTTGATGCTTGTAAAATTCCCTTCCTCTTCATGCTCCCCTCACAACATCTCCAACCTCTCTTTTGTTTCAAGCCGTCTCGCCTTCATCTCATCTACGATTCAACCTTCCGCCACTCATCTTCAGATCAATCAGTCGGAGTTCGTCCGACGCGTCTTCGACGGTGGCAGCGGCAAAGACGAGAAATCGAGAGAAATAGACTCAGGTACGTTTACTCTTAGTGCTATCGCCTTCCTTCTTGTTAGTTCTTCTTTATGATTTGCATCTGCCTGTTGATGATTGAAGAATTGAAGATGTTGCAGTATGAATTTCTGTTGATGAGAAACGGCGTTGAATTTGTTGTAGATTTATCGTAGAAGAATTATAGGAGTTGTGGAAGATGGCTATGGCGATTGAAGCTGACGAAGGTGGTGATGATGATGTGAAGAACGAGAGATTAATGGTGATGATTGCTGACAAAGATGAAAGATGATTTTTGATGGTAGTTGGAGTCGTATTTGCTGTGATGTGATGAAGAAGATGCAGAGATACAGTGTGAGGTTGGAGAAAGAATGAGGTTGAGGCTTAGAGAGTGAGAGAGTTTGAAGGTGACAGTTCTTCTGCAGATTCCAGAGTGAGATGATTGAGGTAAGAGATTCTTTTTTTCTGTGTTCAATCCTCCCTTTTTCTGTGTTGAATCCTATATCTATTATGTCCTCTTCTGGTTATATATATGCTGTGAGCTCTATTTATATGTGCTGGAAGTTTGTTTTTATGGTTAGGAGGTTAGAAATTCTGTTAGGTGGTTAGGAGGTGGGAAAAAAAAGTTGGTTACAGTTAGAAGTTTGTTATGTTATTTTCTGTTGCAAGTCAGTTGTATTCTGCTTGAAGTTTGTTGAGTTAGTTATGGGTAGTTGGTTTATGAATTATGACTTTGGTTGGGAAGATGAGAGTAAAACTCCACTGTCATCTTGGGACAAGCTAGAAATACCATGTAATCTTTTCTTTCCTGTTGACTGCGGTTGAGGACATGTCTGGGTGACAATACTTTTTAAGTTTCTGGTATCCCAAAACTTCAGCACATTATCCGCTGCACCAGAAGTGGCTATGGAAACTTGATCCTTGAGCCAAAGAACAGATGTAATACTCATGGAAGCACCCTTAGATTTGCACCTCCTTACTCGCTGTGCTTGAGATGGATCGTGTGCTCCTTTGACATCAGCTATCTAACTTATGCTACATTCTCCACGTCTATTCTTCACAGTGAAGTTACATCTTAAGTCCCAAAGACGGAAGGATCCATCTCTTGAACCAGAGACAAGAATATCAGTATTAGTTGGGTGAGAACAAATAGATTTCACACTCCCCAAATTCCCCACTAACACTCCAAGACACTTCTGTTCTTGAACATCCCATACCTTGACAGTTTGATCACCAGAAGCAGTGAGGATCTGTGTATCATCCTTAATCCAGTTGACATCAAAAACCGCATTATTGTAGGAGGATTAACTAGTATTGCAGAATGATATGTTATTTGCATTGTTAATGTGTTAATACTTGATGTAGGAGCTGGAACTGGAGAAATTCATTACCCACAGAATACCATTTTCAAAGCTTTTGATTACATGCTCAAAGGGGGAGTCCATCAGATGTATCATCAAAATGAATGAGTATTTTTCTAAAACTGTGTCGGTTTGTTTTAAGCACATAATACTTGTTGTAATTGTTGATTTTTATATTTTAAATTAAATTAACTTGATTACATACTGGTACTGAACTGGCTTGGAAAAATAGTTGTTTATGCAGGGTTTTCTTTTGGTATGAAACATGGACTGAGGCTTGGACATAACCAGGTTGGAACGGGGCAATCTTGGAAGATAGTGGCTTGAAGATAAATAAGTTTAGAACTGATGGAGACCTTGATTTAGAATTCTTTAGCTTTAGACCACTTGAATATTTAATGTAATTTCTTGTTTTTTTGATTTAGTAATTTTGGATGTAAACGCCTTTTTGAAATCTTCTCTTGTAATGTTCTAATGATACCGCTTGTAAATTGCATGGTTATGACCTTGAATGAATCGAGAATGAATTTGGATAACCCTTTGACAAATCACAAGTAATGCTTTAGAACTTGTAAAGATTATATCATTGAATGAATGTGAACCCTTGAATTTTAATGATGAAGTCCAAATATTCCAAGTAGTCTTCTCTTCCAAATTGCCTTTTGTATCTCCAAGATCTTTTAATTTTATACTGCATATAACTCCATGGTTGTGATATGAATTTAATAAGAGTCTTTTCCAAGGACAAACTTGTAACGTCGAGTTTCTTTGCTTTTGAATGAAAATCTGCCTAAACACCTTCAAATGAACGAGCCTTGCATCTTTCTTATTCCTCACTTCAAAACCATAATTGAAGAAGCTTAAGATTTTGATTTTAATGTATTTTGAAATGAAGTCCCCCAAAGCATACAAGTAAGCGAATAGACCCGACGAAGAGCTTTGCATCATAAAGTGTACAAACTTCCAATTTGCAAATAGTATCCTATTGAATCTTCTTCTCTTGCCTAGAGCTCGTGAACATACAAGGAATAGCTAAACCTCATTTGATGAAGAAAGGACCATTTGAAATATTAACTCGTAAAAGATACGATTTTCTTATATGATAACCTTTTTGTATGACATATTGAAGCATCCTTGAACAAGATCTTAATGGCCATGGATATATCAAAATCTTCAACCATTTGCACTTTAAGTAATTATAGAACCCCTTTGAAATTTATATGATCATGGAAATAAATCATCATTTATGTGGAGGTGATAAGTATAAGACGATGTTCCTCACTGCTTAAGCTTGCAACCTTTCGAGATAGCCTTGGGATGACTCACAATTGAAGCGGCAAGTATTTGATGAGACCCAAAAATTGTATCACTAAAAGAAGTCCACAGTGTTAGAGAAAAAGCCATACACCAACCCTTATTCCTCGAAATCCATGATCTTATGCCAATTTATTGATTAATGATGCATGATGTGTTAGATGACCAAATGTGAGAAAAAACGCAAAAGTGCGTAAGCCAGATAGGAAGTAAAAGGGGTAGGACAAATTTGGGGTATTACAATCCCAATCAAGGTGGATACCCAGATGTTCAATTCAACATTCTACGTGATGGACATCCGTCCTTCCTACTCCTGCCTGTTGGGACGCCCCTGGATTCACAATGTCGGAGTTGTCACTTCCACCTTGCACTAGATGCTCAAGTACCTTGTCCAAGGGAAAATCATAATTGTTCATGGTGAAGAGGAATACATGATCAATCATCTAAATTCTTTCTGTTATGTGGAATTAGATGGCGAATTCATAGAGACCCATTTCCAACACTTTGAAGAGGTTTCTCCTGAAATAGCGGTGACTAGAGCAGTGTCCTCAACTCCTGTGATCACAAAACATGTGCCTCAGATGTCATCTCTCAAGAATGCTAGGGCAATAGTGGAAGAAGGCGGATCCACAATCTGGGGGCAGCTTTCCTACTTTCCCTTCAAATCAGACATGTTTGGCCTGAGATTTACTTCGACTGGTCAGAAGGCCGTGCGCCGCTCCCGTGCCGGAGGGCCACATGTGAAGATCAGCCACTGAGGGATTAATGCACTAGAGGATAGTGAAGAAGAGGGCAGCCTAGAAGACTGGATTTTTCCTACTGTTGGAGGAGGACTGTGCAACTGGGAAGCAAAAGACTTTGTTCTGATTACTTTCATACCGCAGTAATTTATCTTTTCCATTTATGTTGGATCTGTAATAATTCACAAACAATTCGTACTTTTTCAACCGTGTGTCTTACCCGAGGCACATAGGTCCATTTGTAAGGGTTCTTATTTCATTTCATATGTCATTTTAATGAATCATGGACGCTTTTCATATATAAAACTTTTTGCTCATTGTCTTTCTTTTACATTTTGTTGTTTTAAGATGGCTATGCCCTTACACACACCCACACTCACAAATGCAGGTACCCTTCCACTCCGGAACACATGGGTGATGATATTGCTATAGCCTTCGGTGAGTCTGAAGATCTTATCAACCAAGCCGAATACGAAGGTGAGGAAGATTGTGAGTTGCCAGGGGAATTGGCCAGACTTCTACAACAAGAAGAAAGAGCAATTTTGCCTCATGAGGAGTTGTTGGACACAATCAACTTGGTTATTGAGGAAGACAAGAAGGAAATCAGAGTGAGTGCCAACTTAGAGCCGAGTGTCAAGGAGCGCCTAATTCAGTTGTTGCATGAATATGTTGAGATCTTTGCCTGGTCATACAAAGACATGCTGGGACTCGATACAGACATTATGGTACACCGTCTACCCACAAGAGAAGACTGTCCACCAGTTAAACAGAAGGTCCGCCGCATGAGACCTGACATGTCTGAAAAGATCAAAGTAGAAGTTATGAAGCAGTTTAATGCTGGATTTCTTGCTGTTACTTCCTATCCACAATGGGTTGCTAACATTGTGCTCGTGCCTAAGAAGGACGGCAAAGTGAGAATGTGCGTGGATTATAGAGATTTAAACAGCGCCAACCCTAAAGATGATTTTTCATTTCCGCACATCGACATCCTAGTCGACAACACAGCTCAGCACAAAGTATTTTCTTTCATGGACGGATTCTCAGGCTATAACCAGATCAAAATGGCCCCTGAGGACATGGAGAAAACTACTTTTGTTACATAGTGGGGTACGTTCTGCTACAAAGTGATGCCATTCGGACTGAAGAATGTCGGGGTAACCTATCAACGCGCCATGGTAGCTTTGTTTCATGACATGATACATCATGAGATAAAGGTCTACGTAGATGACATGATAGCCCGATCACAAACTGAAGAAGAACACCTTGATCACTTGTAAAAGCTGTTTGTCAGGTTGAAGGAGTACAAGCTCAGATTGAACCCTAACAAGTTCACATTCGGAGTCCGATCCGGTAAACTCTTGGGTTTCATTATTAGAAACAAAGGCATCGAGGTTGATCCTTCCAAAGTCAAAGCTATACAAGAAATGCCTGCTCCTCGCACTGAGAAGGAGGTCACAGGTTTCTCGGGACGCCTAAACTACATTGCTAGGTTCATTTCTCACCTAACATCTACCTGTGAGCCAATCTTCAAGATGTTGAAGAAATATCAGGTAGTCAAGTGGAATGATGATTGTCAAGTTTCTTTCGATAAAATCAAGGAGTATTTACTAGAACCTCCTATCTTGATGCCACCCGTCGAAGGAAGACCGCTAATCATGTATCTGACCGTCCTAGAAAATTCAATGGGGTGCGTACAGGGGCAGCATGACGAGTCTGGCCGAAAAGAGCATGCCATTTATTACCTTATCAAAAAGTTTAACGACTGTGAGACCCGATACTCACTGCTCGAAAAAACTTGATGCGCTTTGGTATGGGCTGCTCGTTGGATAAGGCAGTATATGTTGACTCATACATCTCTGCTGATATCTAAGATGGATTTGATCAAATACATCTTCGAGAAGCCTGCTTTGTCAGGAAGAATAGCTAGATGGCAGGTGATCCTAACAGAGTACGACATACAGTACACGACCCAAAAAGATATAAAGGGGAGTGTGCTACTTGACCATCTGGCTCATCAAGCTGTCGAAGATTATCAATCCATGAAGTTTGACTTCCCTGACGAAGACATCATGACATTGGACAACATTGAAGATTTCAGACCATATGACGGACCTGAACAAGGATCCCGATGGACCCTGTACTTTGATGGTGCCTCCAATGCACTTGGCAACGGTATCGGTGCGGTACTCATCTCCCCAGAAGGTTTCCATACTCCTTTCATAGCCATACTTTGCTTCAATTGTACGAACAACATGGCAGAGTATGAAGCTTGCATCTTTGGACTCAAGGCTTCCATAGACTTGGGAATCAAATCTTTGATGGTGTTTGGGGACTCCGCTTTAGTTATCAGTCAAATCAAGGGAGAATGGGACACTAAGCATCCAAACCTCATCCCTTACAAAGAACATGTCTTGACATTGTTATCACATTTCGAGCAGATTACCTTCGAGCACTTCCCACGAGAAGAGAATCGGCTAGCAGATGCTCTAGCTACAATGTCATCCATGTTTAAACTTAACTGGGATAATGAGGCTCCCCAAATCACCATTGAACGGATGGACAAACCTGCACACTGTTACGAGATTAACACCGAAGAAGTAGTGGACCAGCCATGGTTTCATGAAGTCAAAAGGTATCTCGAGACTCAGGAATACCCTGAAGGAGCTTCAGTCAATGACAAAAAGTTCTTAAGGAGATTCTCAGCTAAGTTCTTCCTAAGCAATGGCGTCCTGTACAAGCGCAATCATGATTCTATTCTGCTTCGTTGTGTGGACAAAGTTGAAGCTGAAAGAATTATGGCTGAATTGCATGAAGGTACATTTGGCACTCACTCTAGCGGGCATACGATGGCAAAGAAGATTCTAAGGGCAGGCTATTACTGGTCTACCATGGAAGTTGACTGCTATCAACACTCTCGTACCTGTCACAAATGTCAAATCTATGCAGACAAGGTACACATGCCCCCGGTTCCTCTAAATGTCTTAACAGCTCCTTGGTCATTCGCTATGTGGGGAATCGACATGATTGGGGAGATCAAGCCTACAACATCCAATAGACACCATTTCATTCTGGTGGCCATTGATTACTTCACCAAGTGGGTTGAAGAAGCTTCCTTCGCATCTGTTACAAAGAATGTTATTGCCTGCTTCATCAAACAGAATCTTATTTGCCGATACGGTATCCTCGAAAGGATCATCACCGATAACGGTACAAACCTTAACAATACTATGATCACCGCCCTATGTGAGCAGTTCAAGATTCAACATCACAATTCATCTCCCTATCGACCGAAGATGAATGGTGCTTTCGAAGCTGCAAACAAAAATATCAAAAAGATCATACAAAAGATGACAGTCACCTATAAGGACTGGCATGAAATGCTACCGTTTGCTCTTCACGGGTACCGTACCACGGCACGCACATCAATTGGGGAAACATCCTATTCTTTGGTATATGGCATGGAGGCTGTTTTACCTATCGAGGTTCAGATTCCCTCCTTGAGAATCATGAAGGATGCTGGTTTGAGTGAAGACGATTGGATTCAGACCCGACTTGATCAACTTAACTTGATTGATGAGGAGAGACTTACTGCTGTTTGTCACGGTCAGACGTATCAAAAATGAATGATCAAGGCTTTCAACAAGAAGGTCAGATGCCAGACATATCAAGTTGGGGATCTTGTGATCAAGCGCATTATCTTGCCACAAAGTGATCCCAGTGGAAAATGGACTCCTACCTACGAAGGACCATTTGTGATCAAGAACATCTTTTCTGGTGGGGCAATGATTTTAACCACCATGGACGGTGACGACTTGCCGCACCCTGCAAACGCAGACATAGTCAAAAGATACTACGCATAAATGACCCGCTAGGTTGACACACCTAGGAAAAAAAAAGAGGGCATCCCGGTGAATCGAAAACCCTAAAGGGCAGTTCAGGCAAAAATTAGGGATAAACAAAAAAAAATCTGTACGCCCGGCAAGTTGAAAACCCGAAAGGGCGACTTGGGAAAAAAAGGGTTTCCCGGTGGACTGAAAACCCGAAAGGGCGGCCCAGGAAAAAGTTAGGGAATTAAAGCGTATGACTATGTCTCGTCGGATCACTTTAAGGACAATCTCTTCACTGACAGACCTGGAACTTCTGATCAATCGAACCATCTTCGAACGAAGCAGCGGATGGACAAGATATTCAGAGTTATGAAGGCTATAGCGGAATGAGAACCCCATGGGATTTTTACACACATAGCTATCTTTCTTTGTATAAATTTTTCTTACTTTTATGATACCATCCTCTTACTAGGATGCCTGTATCCTTTGTACAAAACACTTACTCAAATTTAATACAAAGATACCTCTTTAATGTGCAGAAAACCGTTTGTCTTTTTCTTTACACTTGTGTTTTTATTTGCAAAAACGTTAAATGATTCATTGATGAACATATGCATTTGAACATAATTACTGTTTACAAATAAACAGGATGGAAAAGAACAATTACTGACAGACTGAAAGGATAGGAAAACGTCTTTAGACTATTCCAAGAGAAATCCCCTGCAGTACATCATCTAGATCCCTAGCAGAGCTAAAACCTTGAAATATATATCCCCAGCGGAGTTATATTTTCAAACCTTAATCCCCATCAGAATTAAAACTTCAAACTCCCAATCCCCAGCGGAGCCAAAGCTTTGAGTTACAGATCCCCAACGGAGATGAAACCTTCTTCCCCAGTCGAGTCAAGACTTCTAATCCCCAGCGGAAACCATTCAGTGTTTCCAGACTCCCCAGCAAGTTATCTTGAAGCCTGGAAATCAACCAGATAACAGTTAATTTTTATCTCTCCCTAACCTAGGATAACTTCCCAATAGAGTGGCAGACGACCGAAAACTCCTGAACTTACTCTCCCGGTAGTAAACTCTTCCCCACAGAGTCTTCATTACTCCTCAGCACGAAGTCACCAGAGTTTTTACTCTCTAGCAGGTTGAAGATTCTCATTCTCATTTCCTCAGTGAAATCGCCAAAGTTTTATTAATCCTCAACACAATGAAGATTCTCATTCTTAATTCCCCGCGAAAATCATCAGAGTTTCCCCTATTCCCCAGCCGAGTAAGGATTCCCATTGTGTAACCCCCAGTAGAAGTCATCAAATTCTTTGGATTCTCCAAGCAGATTTCTCAAGCGGTTTGGCACTACTCTTACAATGGAATTTTTGTCAATACTCCAACTTCAAGACGTGAAGGATCCTCACATCCCCACAGAAGTTGTCAAGAATTTTTAATCTCCAACAGTCGCCCAGGATTTCTCATCCTCAACAATCAAAGATTTTGAATCTCCAGCAGGGTCAAGGATTTATTTTCCCCGGCAGCAGTCAAGGATTTCATTATCCCCATCCCAAGGATTTATTTTCCTCAACAAGACAGCAAATCAGCTTACATGCGCATACATTACATCCATATATCATAAACATTGGTAGAGCATATTTATTGCATCATACATTTCATGCAATATAACTTTGTGTTCAGCTAACATTTTACCCTTTTCAGGATAAGATTAATAGCTACAGTTTAATAGTATACAATCATGATACAGTACAGATACACTCCAGACGTGGAAGTCATTATGTTGCTCATTCACGTTCAGATTTCAGATACAGTTCAAATACGCTCCAGATATGGATGCCATCCTGATACTTATTCATATTTCAACTATCAGATGCAGATTAGATACGTTCCAGACACGGAATCCATTCTATTTCTCATTCAGATTCAACTGTCAATTTCAAGTTCAGATACACTCCAGACACGGAAGTCATTCTGTTACTTATTCAGATACAGTTCAGATACACTCCAGACATGAAAGTCATTCTGCTACTTATTTATATCTCAACTACGGATACGCTCCAGACACGGTTGCCATTCTGTCACCTATTCTGATTTTTCCCCAGCTCGGAGACGCTCCAGACACGGATGCTATTATGTCGCTTATTCGGATTTCAGATTCAGATACAATACGAATACGCTCCAGACACGAAAGTCATTATGCTATTCATTCAGATTCGACATTCAGATACAGCTTGGATATGCTCCAGACACGGACGCCATTCCTTTGCTCATTCAGATTCAGTCTCTAGATACAGTACATATACGTTCCAGATACGGACACCATTCTGAATACTCATTCTTTTGACTTACAACTTACAACTCAGCAAACATTATTGGATGGCATCTTTAAGCCCATCTCCAACAAGATTCCATCACATGGCATCTTTAATCCCATTTCCTCAACTACATTTTGACGAATGCAAATTTACTGGCACTTTAGTGTCCAATCATCTTTTACCTTCAAGTCACGAACGGCAAGCTCGCCAATCTAACTCTTCAGGTTCAAGAAGATTGAACAAGGGCAGCTGTTGTACCCCAAAATTTTCCCTCTCATATTATCAATATTTTTCCTCACCAGACCTCTTGGACTCCAGACAGGATTAGGGTTTGCTCAGCTCAAGACCTCACCTTGCACTGATAGCCTGAAATTAGGGTTTGAGTTGGCACAAGGATTTTTGGACCATAAATGCTTAATGTGACTTTCATACACCATCTTGTACCCCTTAGATTTTTCATATCAAGTTTCAAGCTTTGAATCACATTTTTGACCAGTCAATTGAACAGTTGACCTAAAAAGCAACTGTATTGGGAATAAAGTCAACTGTGGCCAATTTACAGTCAAACCTCATAATTTTGATCCACAACAACATTTTAGACTCATATGTACCATTTGATCAAGTTTGGATCATAACTCCTCAAGAAATTTGATCAGATCATCAAAAGGGCAAAATGGTCAAAATTAGGGTTTTGACTGAGAAAAGGCAATTTCTGATTTTTAACCTAGCCAATGACCAATTGGGTTCAAGCATGATTTCAAGGACTCAATATCATCATCTTGACCTAATCACATTGTTCAAAATATCTCAAATGCATAGGATTGACAGATGAATTTTGCAGTCAACTGATCAAAAGTCAACTGTACACTGAAAAGTCAAACTTTGACTTTTTGGTCAAAATCAAGTGGCAAGGGTCATAATTCATCAAGATATGTCAAAATATGAAACTTTTTTATTAAGAAAACCAATTTTTCAAATTAGGGTTTCAATTTGAAAAAATTTCATAACTTAGAAATTTTCTAAGCTATGAAAATTTCTTATTTTTTCCCAACTTTCCACAACTTTTTCAACATGATGCAATTGGATTCAAAGAAAACTTCCAACATGAAAGTTGTATTCCTCCATGAAATATACAACTTTTATTAACAAAGTTTTCCAAAAAGATGCTTGGATCTCAAGTTATGATTTTGTGAATAGGGGTCCATAAACTTTTTAACTTAGTGAAATTTTGCCCTAGTTTAGGCAGATTTTTGACCTAACTTCATGGCAACTTTTCACCTAGTTCCAAGAGGTATCTCAAGTTTCATTTCAAATATGGATTTTATAGCATGTTACAAGCTTTCCAAAATGTCCAAGAACTCTCCACGATCATTTGTGGTTAGGGAGAATCGAAGAAGAGAAAATGGCAATTTATCACTTTTGTTCAAGGCATTTTCACAATGTTACAAGTTGCAAATCAGTTTCAAACATGCTTGTACTTGGTATTACAGATCCTAATCCTTTCTACACTCCATAATTGAATGCTAACACATTGGATATTGGCTTTATTCTGACCTATGGAGCTTTGCACAAAGAATTATTCCAAAAATGGCATAAAGTTCATAATACTACTTTGATAAAGCTTGTTTTTTGCAACTTTGCAAATCTTGAGCCATGGACCTGATCTCTTGTTGCAAACAAGATCCACAAACATCAGAAAAAGTTTACCAACTCTATGCAGTCCATAAGCTAGCAAGTACAAGCTTTTGTATTGTCACTTCCAACTTTTCTTCAAAAGCAAGAAACTTGCAAAAGTCAATACAACTCATACATCTGATAAAGGCAAGACTTTGTATCATTTCAAACAACTTCAGAACATTGTAACAAGCCTAAGCACGAATTGCTAACATCTCAAACACTCCAAAACACAAAAAAAAAACCACATTTCTGCCCAAAACAGGGCAGCTTCTGCAAATCTCAAGCCAAATCAATATTGGCTCGTGCGTTTCTTGATTCAACCCTTGAAACACCTTCCATACATCACACCTAAAATGTCCAAGCCCTTGTCTTGCAACTGTGTGCCCTGTTTCAAGCTTCACCATTTTCATTTTGAAGGTTTGCAGGTTAACTCGTGCAACAAGATTCAAGCATCTACAAGGCAAGCTGAGCATTGGAGAAGCTTGAGGAAACTTCAAGGAAGCTCACAAGAACTTCAGGCCTCACTCAAAGTTCCCACATTGCCATATCCAAACTCAAATAAACAAGGTATTTGTCAAGTTTCTATCTCTCTATTTAGGCATCCTTAAGCTTAGGTTTGTGAAGCAAAAATGTAGTCCCTAACTTGCTTAAGTTGTACATATGCATAGTTTTTATTTATATTAATTGAGCTAAGAGTATTTGATTGTTGAAGTTCATGAAAAAATTAGGTCAGGAATTAGGGCCACTGAAATTCTCCCTGGTTTCTTAGAGTTAGGTCACAAAATGTATATGGTTGGAATCGTGATTAAAAATACTATAAGTTTCATGTTGTAAGTTTTTGATTTCATGCAAGCATGAGCAAGAACAGAATCAAGCTCAGAAACACGCGCAGGGACAAAGGACAGGGATGAAGATGTTGTCTTGGGCTTTTTTTTGTTTCTGGCCTTTTTTGTTTCTTCTTTTTGCACCCTTCATTTTACTTCTGCACCCCCGTTTGCATATTTTTATATTTTTTGTATTTTCTTGCATATTTTATATTTTTGACTTTATTATTATTTTTTATGAACATTAAAAAATCCAAAAATATTTTCTTAATTTTTTGCATTTTATTTTATTATTATTTTGGCATAAAAATAGTTTATTAGGTTTTATTTTCTTAAATAAACTTGTAAATAATAAAAATACTTAAATATTTTTATTTTATTATTTTATACATATTAAATTTTATTTGTCATACATATTTAATTTTTAATATTTATACATAATATTATTATTATTTTTCTTGAACAAAAAAATGAATAAAATAATATAGAAAATATATTTTCTTTTAAAACAAAATTAGGGTTTCCCCCTTCAAAAATAATAATATTATTTTTCCTTATTTTTAGAACTTAAATAATTTATTTTTTTTACATACATAAAACAATTACAAAACATTTTTACATATTTACATTTTTATTGCATATTTAAATATTTGTTTATTTATTTATTGTACCATAAATTCAATTGGGTTGTAATAGTAAATTAAGGTTTTATTTTGAGCAATACCCCCCATTCAAAACTTGTATCCCCCCTCCCATAATATTGTTGTAATAGCTTAGATTTACTCTACGCAATTTATCGCATTATATGCATGTTTAGTAAATTAGGGTTTGTATGCTAAGACAAAATCAAACAAATAGCATGACCTAATGCAGTACAAAAATGCATGAAAAATAACAACACATTGCACACAAGCACCTCTAGGGTTTCACCCACATGGTTGCCTTAAAACATGGCCATGGTATGCATGCTGGGTATCTTGGCAAAATCAAACAAAATAAAAAGATCATAGTCCCTCGATGACGCTAGACAAGGTTGCCTAAAAACAAATGATCTTAGTCCCTAAAACTTGCTAAGATACTTGGCACCATTGCTATCATGATCATACGATGACCCATGCCCATCTCGTTTAACATCCAAAGATAGGGTTGTTTACCAAAGCAATGGTAAATCAACAATGTCAAAGGAATAAAAAATATACAAGAAAGACTTTTTGAGTAGGTAGATGCTTCTAGTTACTTGATCATTTCAAAAACAATCCTTGCTATTTTCAAACAAACACACACATTTCAAAAACAATTTCCAAACAACTTTCAAAACATTTCCAAAAAACTTTCAAATTGAGAGGTGTCGCCATCCCTGTTGGCGAATAAGAGGTGGCATGGGTTGCAGGCTAGGTGACAGCCTTGGAGAAGGCATCTCTGCATGCATGTAATACAATTGAACGTGTAGGGAGGCGAATTAGAGGTTGCTTATTGTTGTTTTATTCAAATTCAGTACAACCTATTTAATCTTACATTTATCAAAAAAACTTTTATACTCAATCACTCAAATACTCGAACATTCAAAAATTCAAATAATTAACTCAAAACTCAAACAATCAAACACTTAAACCTTCAAACCTTCAGACCTTATAATAGTCAAACACAATGGCCTCTGCACCACAATATGTGATCAGTGCATATTTCAACGGTGAGACATACATTTGTCCCACCTCTGGGTTTTTGTTTAGAGACACTGAGAACATCTGATTTTGTTTAAACAGGAAAACCAATTTCTTGTATTTCAAAAAATGATTTGAGGCCAAACTTGGACGAGGTCCCGTGACACAAATCTTTTATCAGAATTCTGTTTTTTTGTAACAACCAAATAATATTTTATAAGGTTGAAGTTCAAGATAACGAGGACCTTCAGGATATATTTCCCAGTCATGAGTATTCTGGGTACGACTCTATTAAGTTGTACATTATGCTGCGAGAGCCTCAGATGTCACGAGTGGTTGATCCTCTGGAGACCGAACAAGCAGAAGTAGATGTCATTGACGAAGAAGAAGATGATGACGAGTTAGAGTTTGAAGACATGGTCAATGATGATTCTGAAGAAGATGGGATACCTGGTATACCTTCAAATGACATCTACACACTACCTCCGCACATGACAAACTTCAACATGGGCGGAGATGAACTGTCATCTGATTTATTTTTCAATCCGTATATGCAGTCAGATGAAAACTTAAAAGAGAAAGACAAATTTCGTAATAGAGAAGAATGTATCCAAGCCATAAAAAAGTTTCACATGCTCAACTCGGTCGATTTTAAGGTAGATCGTGTAAATCCATAAAGGTACAAGATCAAGTGTATCCACTCAGATTGTATGTTTAAGCTCACTGCATCATACATATTAAGAGGTGATTGTTGGGTCATAGGTTCTATGTCCACCCACACGTGTGTCAGTTCTACTCAATCACAAGATCATCGGAAACTAAATTATGATCTCATATGTCAAGAAATCCTACCCCTCGTCAGCAACGATCCATCATTGAAGGTGAAAACCATAATCTCTCACATCACTACGGTATTTAACTATACTCCGTCATACCGAAAGGTATGGTTAGTAAAGACCAAGGCGGTTGAAAAGGTATATGGAAACTGGGAGGAGTCATACAAAGAAATTCCTCGCTACCTGAATACACTTCACACTTATTCTCCAGGTACTGTTTACATTATGGAAACACTGCCGGTGTACGCCCCAGATGGTAGTCAACTCACCGGAAATGGAATATTCAGTCGAGTGTTCTGGGCTTTTCAACCTTGCATCACAGGGTTTGCATCATTCAAAATAATTATTCAAATTGATGGGACTTGGTTGTATGGGAAATACAAAGGCACACTACTGATGGTAGTTGCACAAGATGGTAACAACAACATTTTCCCAATTGCCTTTGCCCTAGTCGAGGGAGAGACTGGTGGTGCTTGGAGCTTTTTTATCAAGAATCTCCGAACACACGTGGATCCTCAATCAGATATCTATTTGATCTCTGATTGACATGCATCTATTGAGAGTGCATACAACAATCCTGTAAACGGTTAACATGACCCTCCTTCTACGCATGTCTATTGCATTAGACATATCGTCTAAAATTTCACGAGGGAGATCAAAGACAAAGCTCTTAGGAAAGCGGTTATGAATGCAGGGTAGGCATTGACACAACCTACCTTCAAATATTATCACAACGAGATCCGGTTGTCAAATCCGGACGCTAGTAGATGGATCGATAACGTTCCGGTTGAGAAATGGACTAGGTCATACAACAATGGACAATGATGGGGTCACATGACAACAAATCTGATTGAATCCATGAACGGGGTATTCAAAGGCATATAAAACCTCCCATTAACTGCTTTGGTTAAATCAACATATTTTAGGATGGCTTCGTTGTTTGCCAAAAGAGGTGAAATGTGGAATGTTGTGTTGCAATCGGGATAACTATGGAGTGAAAGTTGCATGAAGTATATTAAGGCAGAAAGTGCCAAAGCCAACACCTATCTGGTTATACGGTTCGACCGACACAGCCACATCTTCATTGTCAAAGAGACTATCGACCACAACGATGGGCTGCCAAGACAAGAGTATAGGGTTATACTACCTTCTCGTTGGTGCGATTGTGGCAAGTTTCAAGCCTTTCGTATGCCTTGCTCTCATGTCATTGTTGCATGTGCCTATACTCATCAAGACGCATTACAACTTCTTTATCCTATTTATAAGTCTAAAACCTTGCTCAACGTATACAACAACAGCTTCTCTTTGGTAGCAAAACCTGATTATTGGCCTACATACGACGGCGAAATAGTATGGCACAATGACCAAATGCGAAGGAATAAAAAGGGTCATCCCAAAAGTAAGCGCATCACAACTGAAATGGATTTCCTTGACAAGCTGGAAAGAAAGTGCGGTTTATGTCGTCAGGTCGGACACAATAGCAAAAATTGTCCGACTTAGGCTACTAGCTCAACCACATAAAAATTGTATTACAAAACATTTTTACTTTTTTAAGTTATAAACATTACGGTTTTTCATTAATATCATTTGTTACAATAAACCTTGCACGGACAACAAATAAAACACGATAAACCATCTACGAAATTACAACCGTTAAAACAATTTCATCTGACCCATGCATCATCAACATTACGTCGCTGTCTGTTTGACTTCCTCCAACCAAAAATTAGGTCTTCATGTCGCAAGTGAGGTGGCTGTTCTTCTTCGCTGGATTCTTCTAATTTGTTCCCCATCCTCGATGTCTCCCTCTAGCCACCGCATTAACTCTCTCTTCAGACGCTCCATGGAGTGAAAGTGCCAGAATTTCATTTTCATCGGAGGTTTGGTGGCCGAGAAAATAACGTAACTATCTCTGGTAAAAATCATGGGCGATGTCATGACGCAAATAATAGAGGAAAAAAATAAGAAGACAGTGCGAGAAAGTGTGAAGAATGACAGAGAAACTGAGGAATTATTTATAAAAAATGTATTTTGCCCTAGGAGCCAAGTGAGATGACGCCTCCCTTCACTTTTAGATTGCATGCGTCATCTCATTTGGCTAAAATAGAGTGCATGCGCCAAGTGAGATGGCGCCTGGAGCAAATGGGCCAATGCATGCGCCAAGTGAGATGGCGATAGGGCAAATGGACCAATGCATGCGTCATCTTACTTGGCTCCTCCCTTGTGGGATTTTCTGAAACATGATTATTTGCGTAATTTTCTCCGAAACATGGTTATTTGCAACAACAAAAATTAATATCTGATTATTAAAAAAAAAAATCTAAAAAATGAGTGGTGTAGCTTGTGATTTTTCTTTCACAATTAAGTTCATATATATATATTTAAAAGTATATATTAGCTTTAAATTAAAGAATTAGATTTTCTTTAAATAATATATCAATTAAGTTTGATGATGTACCTTTAATCGGTATTTTATAAGATTTTGTTTGAGAGTTTAAAATAAAAAAGAGGAAAAGATTTTGTAAAAAAGAGAAGAATTGAGTAAATAAAAGAAAGTAAATGAAGAGAGTTTTGAAAAATATATTTTTATTTAAAAAAACAAAATTTCCTCATTTATAAAAAATAAAGAATTGTAAGATAGATTGTTCAATATAATTTTTATTATTATAATAGTTAAAAAATTTAAAAATATATTAATAATAAATACTCTTTTATCTTTTTATGCAAAAAAAGTTAAATGATTTTTAAAAAATCATTTTATAAGTCTAAGAATAAAAGGATTAAATGGAGAGAGATTTGAAAGATTTATTTTATTATAATATATAAAATCTTTTTTTAAATATTAAAATTTTCTCTTATTCTTTTTAAAAGTTTTACTGTTATCTCCAAACTCTCAAGCTTAAAATTCCCATTTAGATAACATATATTTCCTCAGCCCCAAATTAAATTACCCAATTAGCAAAATAGAAAGTTCTCTCAAAATAATTAACCTTTCATTTTATAAAACATAGTTAAATATTTGTTCTCTCTAGTTAATACTTTTTAAATTATTAATTGATTTTTTTTCAATTTATACCTATGATTCATATACACTTTTTTTCAATTTATATCTATGATCCATATGCACGTACCGGTGTAGTAGATATACCGATAAGGAATACCACATTTTAACAACAACAAAATAAGAAGTATAATAAAAAAAATATTTTTTTTATAAAATATATAAATAAAGAACTAAAATTATTAAGTTAACAACAAAAATTACTATAAAAGTTTTAAAAAGTCCAAATTAATATTGAGATACAATAACAAAAAAATAAAAATTTATAAATATATATTGATATTTGAGAAAATATTAAATTACACACTGCACCACATAATGAGAAGAAAAAAAAAACCATATATTTATGATGAAAATGAATATAACAATACAAATATTTTATATTTTATAGTTAAATATATTTTTGATCCTCTTAAATATTTCATATTTATTTTTAATCACTTTAAAAAATTTCTTTAAATATTTTTAATCACTTTAAAAAATTTCTTTAAAGGATAATCTTCTTAAAAAATTTAATTTTAATTTTTAATATCTCCTACTAAAATCGTCATTAAAATTACCGTTAATTCAGTTATTATATAAAAATTCATTGCTAAAAACGTCGTTAATTATATTGTTAAGTTGTAAAAACTTTCGCTAAATTATAAAATAGACTAAAAGTTAAAATTAAAATTTTTAAAAAGACTATTCTTTAAAAAAATAAATTTAAAAGACTAAAAATTAAATATAACACATTTAAGAGGATTAAAAATATAATTAATCCTTTTTTTATTATATAATTTTCATAAAAACTAAAAATGGGTTTAGATCTTAATGAGGACTATTTATGCCATCCAACGTGAGATTGGCAAATTAAAGATGAATGAAGGAACACTTCAATCAAAACATTTAGCAAAATTTAATTAATTTAATAATGTAAAGAAATTTTATATAGTAAATTAATCATAGATGTTAGATGTTAAAAGATTTTGATTTTGATTTTAAGTGCAATGTAAAACTTTTGAATTGATGGTGTAAAATTTTTTAGAATTTTTTTTGTAATAAATAAATACACAAATAAATATGTTTTGGAGAAAATTACGCATGTAATTATGTTTCAGAAAATGTTAACTTGCACTAATCAAGTGAGACGGCACATGCATTGATCTTTTTAACGGTGGCGCCAAATGAGATGACGCTTAGGTGCATGTGATTTACTCTAAGCCATCTCAGATGGCGACAAGGTGCAAAATGTTTTATTTTTTATTTTTTTTGTTACAAAAATAAAAGATAATTTCGCCGCAAATGAAAGTTCGATTTTCAATAATAATTAAACGATTACATAATGAGAATAAAAGTTACATATTATTTAGTTGTCTTTCGAGACTCGATAACGACCTGTAATTCCGCACCCGCATCCTCGCCTAACTCGTGGTGCGTTTCAACAATTTTTCTATTGTGGTTGGGTCGAGAGCCCTGCGAACTCAATGCGTTCAGGATCCATGAAATTAGTCATATCAACATATCCGAAAGATCCGCTTTCAAATAGTCGGTTACCATGCCCTAAAATTTTGATCGTATTGGTAGGGGTGGGGTTCCATGGATGGTCGATAGCACTGATCGTGTGAATTAGGGGGTAAAAAGAAAATGAAACTTGTGGAGTTTGGTATTGTGATTGTTGGTGCTATGGTGATATGATGGATGATTGTAAATTGGATTGGTTGGAGAATATTCTTTAGGTAAGTCAAGGTCTTGACTAAGGTGAGATGATGAAGGGCCCACATCGGGATGACAGATGTATGATTGGTGTTCTTGGTACTGTGATTTGGTTGTGGGGAATATAGGTGTACTGGGGTTGAGGTTGTGATTGGGATCGGTGTTTGTGGATTTGTATCGTCGTGGTGTTTGGTGGGAGGTTGATGGGTGTTGAGTTTGTTGTTGGTAGTGTTGTTGAAGATTTGAGAATTGTACCCATTGTGTGTGTGGGTCGATCAAATACCTCGGGTCAGACACAAACATTTCAGAGTTAGTAATCGATATGTACCAATCAATATATTAATTTGTGTATCGCATATTATATTGGGTGAGGAAAACAGAGAATTTTAAGACATGTCTGTGACGCCTATGCCACATCTTACACCATTCCAGAGTGAAATATTTTCAATTATTAACACCCCATTAGGCGCCGACCCTTTTGAGATGGCAAGGTGACAAACAAGTTGTATCGTGTGGTATTTTTTGATGCATTTCGAACTGCATCTTGACACTGTCGCTTTGGTGCATCTCTACAATGTTGAACCGTATAATTGCAGTCTTTGTAGTCCAAACTGTTGCATCTTCGGGATTGGGTTCATAGTCCAAACACAAATATGCTCTCCAATGTGGATAAAATTAAATTAGAATAACGATAGATTTAAAAATAAATAAATTAAAAGAAGAAAAATTTAGAGGTACTACGTACATCATCCGATTCAAGGTGATCCAAAAGATTACGATATAAAACCACATTTTGTCTTAGATTCTTGTTGTAATCCATACCCCTTAAACAATATCTAAAGGAATAAAATAATTAATTATGTACATCTATTTAGCGAAGAGGGAAATAATAAATTATTTACGTTATACACTTACTTTGTTGTGTAGGGAAACATGAATGGATGGTCGTTGACTGGGTTAAGAAACTCCATTCTCCACCAACCCTGTGCTTGGAGCGAGAAATCGCATCCATTAAAGTACATTTGTCGTTTATTGCATTTTTACATAATGAACTATATGAATAAGCTAAAACAATGAAACCCCGACTATACTTTTTAATTTATCAAAGTCCCTAAGCGAACTTAAATACATAAAATGGACATTATTCTCTGTAATTTTGAGGAATAACAGGCTTCCAAATAGTATCATAATATAATTTTTAACTTTAATTATTTTATCTTCCTCGGACAAATTTTTGTTCAAACCAAGAGTGCCATAATACGATTTAAGTTTGGTTAGTAAAATACCTTAGCCCCTAACAAAAGTTTTATCAACCATATATTTTCCCAACGTTTCTGATATAACCTGATCAGAGTTGGACCGTCACAGTTGGCTTCGGATTGAGCTTGAATGAGATGGGGATACCTGCAAGACACTCAGATGGTAAAGTGAGAAGCAGAATGAGCAAACAAATATCAGTTTTAGGTGTGAATGAATGAATATCTGACCCTCTCGAAGAGAGAGGGTATTTATAGCCCCCAGCGTTGGGCCAATGTCTCTTTATTGGGCTGATCAAACAGGTCCAACAAAGAGACTGCCAGGTTCTACGTGTGTAGTGGAGACCCGCACGTGGCCCCATACCTGGATAACGTCCTCCGCAAGATAGGGAGGATAGAGACGCGATCTTTCCGGGACCAGAAGACTCCGCGAAATCCATAGAGGCGGAAGTCAGCCCTACGAGGAAGGTGCTCGGGAGGAGCGCGTGCTTGTCAGGGATGGTCTCCGCGAGCACCAACGGGAAGCAGTCATGGTCGACAAGACATATGTGGTCGGGATGTGCTCGATGGAAATACTGCTCAGCGCAGCAGGTTGGCAAGCTTGGATTGGGCCTCACTGGTAGTTGGGCCAAGGGCAGGCCCAGTCCAGAACAAGCGCCCCCAAGTCGTTGCTCCTGGTAAAGGAGTTATGACTTGATTCAAGTTCGCCCCTTCGTGAGAATCGCTGCATGACACAGGGTTTTTCTACCGTGGACGTGAGACGTCGCCTGGTTCGTGATTTGCTTCGTGCAGCGATCGAAGAGTGTTCGAGGAGTACTCGCGGGGAGAAGATGATACACTAGTCAGACACGTGGCGTGGCTCTTGGAAACTACAATGGCGGCCTAGGGAGTAGGGGCCATCATTGTCTAGGTGAGTAGGTGTCGAGGATAAAGGCGGTCTGTGACTCCCCGATGCGACGTTTCACACTCCACATCATCTCTATAAATAGGGCTTCAGGGCCCATAACTTGTTTTCACATTTTCACGCTCTCATATTTTTTCTGCCGTCAACACCGCGCGTTTTCCTAGTGTCACTGAGACCGCCGCAGTCCGCCGTGTATTTATCTCCACAACCGTCGCTCCTCACTCTTCCTCCAAGTAAGTGTTCTTTTTCTTTGCTATCTTATGTTGTAGATAGATTTTGATGGTGTATAGTGGTAGAATTTCGTGTCTGGGGATTATGCCCGGGAATTTCAAGCGCTTTAGGTGTCTGATTCATGATCATGCCCGCGACGTTAATAGGTTTAGGCATACGGTTTATGATCGTGCCCGTGATATTCATGCGTTTGGCTAATAGATTTATGAACTTGGTCGGGGGATTCATCCTTTCGTTAGTATGTAGGCTAGTTTTCCCCGTGGTATTCTTGTATCTAGCTAGCAATGTTATGAACTTGGTCGTGAAATTCATCATTTCCTTGCGATATTCTTGTTGTGCCCGTGACATTTATGATTTATATACGTCCGCCGTTAAGGTTGGTGTTTGATCGAGGTCCACGTGTTCCCCGTCTTTCGTGCGAATGGTCGTTGACTCGGTCTGAGTGTTGCTTACTTCTCCCCGTCTGTGTGGCGGAAAAGCGGATTTGCTATTGAATTCACCGGCTTCCTGTACTTTGCAGGTAAATGGTCGATATTCCCGAGTCCTCTGAGCACATTGACGCCGAGGAAACAAGCACTATCGAGGAAAGCATGAATCGGGTCGACACCGTCGACGACCCTACTCTGGATTAGGTTGGTGTGGAACCCCGGAGGATAGCTTCGATCTATAGCTATACCGGTAGGCAAGCTTACACTGTCGTCGAGTACGGCGGCGACCAGGAGGGATTTCAGAGAAATGTTAAGATCATGAGGCCGACAAGGGATGCCCGTATTTGCTCAGAGTTTACTCAAGACGCCTTCCCTATGTACGAGATCGTATTTAAAGATCTCGGGCTCCAACTACCTTTCAATGACTTCCAGGTGGGAGTGTTCAATCACTTGAACTTGACCCCCTCCCAGATTCATCCTAACGCGATTGCCTTTATCCGGGCATTCGAACTCACTTGCCGCTTCCTGAGGATCGGGGCAACGATTCCCCTGTTCTTTAGGGTTTTTCACCTGCAACGGCAGTTCCGAGGAGGGAAGCACAACTGGGTGTCCCTTAAGCAGACGAAGAAGCTGTTTAGGATGTATATGGATTTTGTGCGAGATTTCAAGGATAAGTGGTATATTTTGCAACCGTCTACTCAGACAGTCGTAGATTCGCTCTTCGAACCAGCTGTTGTAGTGGGTGAGGACAGGGAGCCGTGTTTGGATTCTGAGGGTAATCCCGAGATTGGGAAAGTCTCAAAGTTTCTCATCCACTGGTGTTCGGGCCATTACGACCATGGACCTAGATACTACCACACTCCCGCTGGCGGTATGAACGATGAGGACGAGGAGGCTTATGGCGTCCTGAACAAATTTGTCGATGGTTTCTTCCCTGCTCGGTGGGTTACGAGGGAAGGGAACGACATTCTTGATGTGGATGGCGAGCCGACGTTCGAGGCACGTGTTGGTCTTACGGGCAGGCCGTAAAGCTCTTAGGTTTCTTGCTTTACTCTATTGATAGCCCTCTTTATTTGTTTTCTTCGATGTGGCTAACCCAAGTGCATTTCCTTTGCAGGTCACATGGCAGAACGTCACGAGAGGTTGCTGAAGCTGACCTAAGACAAGAAGATCAGCAAGAGGTTGGTGAAGCCGCAACAAGCCACGCGAATGGGTTCGACCCTCGAGTCGGGCAGGGAAGGATCTAGTGGGTCATCGGGTTCCCATGACATCGAGCGTCAATCTGCTTTGATTAACAAGAAACGAAGTCGACCAGAAGATGGAGTCGAAGTGACCGATGGAGGGGCAAGTGCCCAGGCCTTCAGCCTGCCATCCTGTTTTGTGGAAAAGAATTTCTTTGAGGGGTTTCCCTTTACCATATCCGACAACGAGGCTGATATCATCAGACGGCTCGACAAGGAAGGTCGGAGGAAACACTTCACCGCCAGCATGATCGGGGTGGTGAAAATGGCCGAGATGGCAGTTGTCCTTGCGGGCAAAGGGTCAGACTCCTTGGATCGGGTCAAGGAGCTGGAGTCGGAGAAGGCGGCTCTCGTGGCCAAATCTCGCAAACTGAAGGTTGCTCTTGAACGCTCCGAGGAAATGTTTCGGGAGCAGTTCGGCGTGCTGTCGAGGGAGAAGGAGAGGGCCGCAGAGCCCTTGAGGACAAAGATTGCCACCAGCTTGATAGGAGCGGTTGGAGAGTGACAACCAACGGATGTTGAGAGAGGTTGAAGATCTGAAGGCTGTTATGCTGCCCGCAGAGAACGAGCCTAAAGGGGTGGTCGAATTACGCACGCGTGCTGACTTTATCGCTCGAATTCAACTTCTGGAGTCGAATTGTGTTGACGCTTTGGCCGATGGCTTTGAGTCCGCTGTGAATCAATTGTCCGTGCTAAATTCGGGGTTGAATACCGAAGGGATTGGGGTTCTATCCCAGGTCGTCGATGGTCGAGTTCTGCCTCTTCCTGACTCTCCTGACGTCGACGTTGGTACTCCGGGGAGTGATTAATGCTTTTATTGGAGTGTTTGAGCCTGCGTGTCCGCTTTCATTCCTTTAGTTTTTTGGCCGTCGTGCCTGAATTGTAATTTTGGACAACGCCGGCCCTTGTAGTCAGTATATTATTGATCTTTGTTTATGAATGTCTACTTGATGAATGCTTTGTTTATAGTAGTTATCTGATAATAATATTTGATGTATATGCTCGACCGTTATATTGGTTATGAATTTTCGACGAAGTTTGTGTTTGTATGGAGATATCCGTTCGACCCCAATGTCAGTTCGACGCACTTTGAAATGTGTCGAATGTGCGGAGTGGGAATCCGCGTATCGGGCGTATGATAGCGATCGGGATCCTACGCTCGTGGCGTGAATTGTCCATCGCGAACTGGATGTTCTGCCATGTGGGACTTTGTTTTGGTACGTCCCTTGCACGAATGGTCCGAGGATGTCCATTCCCCACCAGGCAAATGGCCACGGGGATGATAATGTGTTCAGCTCGTGTGGTGGGGCGAGGTGCATGTCGACATTCCTTTGACATTTGTCACATCTCTTGACGTGGTCTTTGGCGTCTTGCTGCATTGTCGGCCAGTAATACCCCGCTCGCAGCGCCTTTCTCGCTAGGGATTTGCCGCCCATGTGTTTGGCATTAATCCCTTTGTCTATTTCCCGTAATATCTCGGGGACCGCGGATTCTTTGATGCACTTCAAGAGTGGGATGGAAAATCCCCTACGATATAGTTTGTGCTCGAGCACCACGTAGGAGAATGCTCGTCGTTTGGTCGCGGCTGCTTCTCTTCGATCCAGGGGGAGTTTCCCCTTCGTTAGAAAGTTGAATATCGGGGTCATCTAGCATGAGTTGTCTCCGATGACGTTTATCTCGGGTAGAGTCGTGGATTTTTCGATGCTCGGGCGAGATAGACTCTTGTATGACGGATTTGTTTCCGCCTTTCTTTTTCGTGCTTGCGGGCTTCGAAAGTATGTCGGCCCTTGTGTTTTGCTCGCGTGGTACGTGCGAAATTTCTGCCCGGTCGAACTTCTTCATATGCTCTCTGACCAAGTTCAGATGTTTGATGAGGTTGTTGTTCTTAGCCTGGTATTCCCCTTGAACTTGGGACGCGACGAGCTGAGAGTCGGTGAAAATTTATATCTCACGGGCGCCTAAATCCTCGGCCAATCTTAGACCTGCGAGTAGGGCCTCGTATTCCGCCTGGTTGTTCGAGGTTGGAAAGGAGAGGGTGAGTGAATGCTCGACCACCACGCCTTCCTCGTTCTCTAGGAAGATTCCCGCACCGCTCTCGGTCGAGCTGGAGGCTCCGTCGACGAAGATGATCCACTTGTGTTCTTTCCCTGTAGGGGGGTTATGAGCAGTCATTTCAGCGACGAAATCAACCAGAGCTTGTGCCTTTAGGGCCTTTCTGCTCTCGTATTGGACGTCGAATTCAGAAAATTCCAATGACCACTTCAACATTCGACCCGTCATGTATGGTCGACCTAGGAGCTGTTTCACGGGTTGGTCTGTTCGCACAACAATCGTGTGCGCGAAGAAATAGTGTCTGAGCGTTCTCGCTGCGTTGACAAGGGCCAGAGCCACCTTTTCTATCTGTTGGGATCTAACCTCGGGCCCTTGAAGCGCCTTGCTCGTGAAATAAATGAGTTTTTGTCCATCGCGCGTCTCACGAATGAGGGTTGCACTGACGGCTTCGACTGAGACGGCTAGGTATAAAAATAAGGTTTCCTCGTCAACTGGTCGCGATAACACGGGCGGCTGCGAGAGGCTTTGTTTGAGATGGAGTAGAGCCTGCTCGCATTCCTCGGTCCATTCGAAAGCCGCTTGAAGAAAAGGAGGGCGTGTTGCACGAATTTTGCAACAAAACAGAATAGTGAGGTGAGCATGACATTCAAGACTTGTATGAATTTTTTCTACGTAGGTGTGGGGAGGTTGGAGAAAGCTCGACACTTGTCGAGGTTGGCTTCGTTTCCTCGCTCTGTTAAGTAGAAGTCGGGGAACTTGCCCGCCTTAATCCCGAACGTGCACTTCTCGGGATTAAACCTCATTTTGCATTGCCTTGCTTAGGCGAAGACTTCCCTAAGATGGGTAGCATGGTCGGTGTCTGCTCGGGACTTGACGATCATATCGTCCATGTATACCTCGAGCATATCCCCGATTTGGTTGCAGAAGACTTTGTTCATCATCCGCTGGTACGTTGCTCCTGCGTTTTTGATACCGAAGGGCATTACGTTGTAGTAATAGTTGCCTGAACTAGTCATGAAAGCAATGCAGTGTTTATCGTCTATTGCCATCGAGATTTGATTGTAGCCCGAATAGGCATCCATAAACGATAAAATTTTATAGTCGGCCGAGTTGTCAACGAGCATATCAATATTGGGTAAAGGGAACGCACCTTTGGGGTATGCCCAATTAAGATCGGTGTAGTCAACGCACATTCGCCATTTTCTATTATTTTTCTTAACAAGTACAACATTTGACAGTCAGGTTGAATACCAGACTTCAGAAATAAAATTTGTCTCTAGGAGGTCTTTTACAGCTTTTTCAGCAGACGGCGGCACTGATCTAACCTGATCAGAGTTGGACCGCCACAGCTGGCTTCGAGTTGAACTTGAATGAGATGGGAGGTACTTGCAAGACACTCTGATGGTAAAATGGGAAGCGGAATAAGCAAGGAAGTATTAATTTTAGGTGTAAATGAATGAATACCTGACCCTCTCGAAAGAGAGGGTATTTATAGTCTTCAGCGTTGGGCTAAGGTCTCTTTATTGGGCTGATCACACAGGCCCAACAAAGAGACTGTCAGGTTCTACGTGTGTAGTAGGGACCCGCACGTGGTCCCCTACCTGAATAACGCCCTCCGTAAGATAGAGAAGATAGAGACGTGATCTTTCTGAGACCATGAATACTCTACGAAATCCAGAGAGATGGAAGTCAACCCTACGAGGAAGGTGCTCGGAAGGAGCACGTGCTCGTCGAGGATGGTCTCCGCGAACATCGACGAAAAACAGTCATGGTCGACAAGACATCTGTGGTCGGGATATGCTCGGTAGAAATACTGCTCAGCGCAGCAGATTGACAAGCTTGGATTAGACCTCACTGATAGTTGAGCCAAGGACATACCCAATCCAGAACAGTTTCCTTACATAAAGAATACATTCACTGTCTTCCCATCAATCGAGAGATTCATTAACATGTACATGTCCTCTAGTGTGACACTTGTCACACCTATTGGTAGATAAAAAGTGTGTCTCTGATCTTCACATTTCTCACATTGCAAGTATAAATTTAATATCAATCATTGTAGGTGTGTAAGTGGCATCTAAACCTCCTAGCATTCTAAATTCAAAATGTAAATAATATAAATTAAATATTTATGAATAAATATATGTGATTTAATTATTTTATCAAATATATATAATATAAATGAATATATAAAATAATTAAAAAATATAAATATTATATGAATACTATCGGTACTTTTTTCTATTTTTTTCTTTAAGAATATTTACTATACTAAATCATATGCAAACAAAAAAAAAAACATCACGGCTAAAACAACAAATACGCCACATAAATATAACATCAACACGACAAAATATCTAAGAAATTACAACCGTCAAAACAATTTCATCTAATCCATAGATCATCACCACAAAAAAATAACATACTCATCTCTCGTGATAACACCTCCTCCCACAAATATATACCATGCGCCATCTCACATAACTTGAGAAAAGTGCATGTGCCATATGAGATGACGCTTAAGACCAAATTTCAAGTGCATACATCATCTCACTTGACTACTACGTATTAACATTTTCTGAAACATAATTATTTGCATAATTTTCTTTAAAAAATAATTTGTATATTTTATTTTAATACCTGATTATTGTAACAAAAAAAGATCAACTTTTTAAACTGATAATACATAATGGTTAATCTCTTGAATTAGTTGATTAGAGGTGAATTAAATTTAACACGTTCAAAATTTATCTATCGTTGAAAACAAAAGAAGTTAAATAATCTGAGACATTCTTGTTGGCTATAAGTGGTTGTAGGTTTTGCGACCAATATTAGAATAACTTTCAAGAAAAGAATCCAACTGTTAAACTTAACATAAAAAATCTTTTTAAAAAATTCAAGGCATAAATTTATTCAAATGAAAACCACAATCCTGAAAACTACACCTGATTCTCAAGAACGACACCAACATTCTCTTAACCGACTATTTTACCCTTCTATAATTCACTCAATTTATCACAACCAAGTCAATAATGATATGTGGTAGAGAGCATAGAGTTTCATATATAGGGATAATATATGAGAAAGGTACTGTCATGTCTGTGACCTTGTGCTCATAGATCACTTTTCGAAGAACTAAGAACAAATTAACCTCGTAATTTACTTTTCTTTTATTAATTATACTATGCAGAACAAACACTATATGGCAAAGCCTAACACCCTGATATAAGGTCCAACTTATAGGTCTGTGGTCAGTGACCAGATCAGTTGGTCAAGAGAGAACAGATTATATTTAGGACATTTGACCCTAAAGAAACCAAGAAAAATATAATAAAGAACTTCTAGGAACAAACTTCACAGTATCATCTGGTGAAGAGATTTCACAGCAGCTCATAAGATCATCATATCCAATGCATAACCTAACCATAAAAAGAGAAACCGGAGAAAGAAGATGGTGGGAAGAGAGTAAGAAAATAGAAATAGAAAAGGGGAAAACCTTCAGATGCGATTCACAATCACAAACATTAATGTATCATATGTACTTCAGAAAGGAAAATTTCTAGTCATACAGCATCTCACCGTCAAACTTTGTCTGGCTCCTCTAAAGTGAGCTCTCGCTTTAGGGGGATAAAGTAAGACAGGCCAACGTATCAGTTGATTTATTAATTTATGGGTGAAAACAAGATCACTTATTTATTCTCTAAAGCAAATTGCTCAATTATTGGCAACAACCTTAGTAGTTTAAACCACAATCATATCAATTAACACAACAAAAACATACAACACATAGAAGGCAGAGAAAACCAGTCAGTTCATAGAATTGGAATTGCAGCAAGTGAAATTTGGAAACATCATTGTGAACATGAAAACAAAAAAAAAAACTAAATGAAGCACTACAAAGCTGATATGATTAAGTTCATATATAAAGGTGGAAACTGTACATACAAATGTTTACTGAAGATCCTACACATATAGCGGAACCCAATAGTTTAGCGGAGAATTACCTGTTGAAATCATTTGCATTTCAGCATTTACTTAAAGAATAAGCTGTAAGTCAGCCAAGTGCTCAAATGCTGCATGATGTAACTCATTGCAGCAACATCCAGGTTCAGTTGAACTTATATAGAAGTTTTACCTAACCATGACAATTGCTTGGAAAAAGGAAAAAGGAAAAGAGAGAGAAAGAAAAAGGAAAAAAAAAAAGGGAAAAAGAAAAGAAAAAAGAATGCAGGACAATATAAGACACCGGATGATGATAATAAAAATATTGGTAAATAGTACTTAATGCAAACACTGAAACATATACAAAGTTAAGCAGCTCTCATTGCTCTCAACACTTATTGGGGAAAAAAGATATGCTCTGAACTGTATACCTTCATTTATAGAAGAGAAAATCAACCCAGCAAAACTGTATCTCAAAGCTCCAATGGATTTCAATGTGAATATAACCTGCATTTGTTTTGGGTATAACATGCCCATTGTACCACAAAACATGAGTAAATAAAACGGAACCTGTGGGGGCTCACAACTAAACATGATCATACCACGAAACCCCTAAAAGGTATATAATCTAGATACAAGAGACTAACAAGGCCACATCAACTAAAACTAAGATTCAGTTTACACATTTTTACCATTGGCCCAAAAAATTTTAGATGTATATAATCAGGAGATGGGTTAAAGAGGTATCTACGATCATATAACAATAATTTCTGAAGGACTAGAAACCCAAAATATTCAGATTCCATCAGATTTTAGAAGGAAAAATTATCAAGACACAGCATAGTAAATTGTGACACTTAATTAAACAAGAACAGTGTAGTTAAAATAACATTCCAACATACATCAATCAACCAGTAAAAGAAGCATGATATAGTCTGCATGGTTGATCATGACAAAAGCAGGTCATTTCTCGAAACCTTAAATCACACCAACAGCTATGGAATTCTACATCTGACCTTTTCCAACCCAACCTGCAAAAAGAAATATTGAAGATGTTCATAAGCCAACAGAGAATATTCTTGAGACCCAATCAAATACAGGAAGCATCCTCTGAGAATAGCATTTCTCCCAAGAGGAACAGTCTATCTGTTACATCCTTAATTAGAATATGCTATTATCCCATAATCATTAACAGGTGCATAAATCTTCAGCCATTGACAAAACCATCTGTGTGGTGCTTTTTCTGACAAGAGACTGCTCTAGTGACAGATATAAATCATATCAGCTTCCAGTTAGACAGCTTCCCTGATCAGCATTTAAAAGCAATGAACTTTGATTATTCTCTTTTTTTAAATACTCCTCATTGAGATGATATAACAGAAATCTATACTTAAAGCTATATTGTTAGCATTGTTAAAAGCCAGGTAGAAACTTTGATATCATTGAGATCCACCACTCCTGTAAAGCACACAGAAAGCAAATATGGCTTTAGTAATAACACATAAGTAATCAAAATTGTTCTATAATTAAGATCATTGGCTATTACCAAAGCAAGCTTGCTTAAAATTTCCCATTTCTGACTTCTTCGACACATGTCCACCCTGTATCAAAGAATAAGATTAGATTTTGCAATATCTAGCCTTACATGATTAATGTCAATGGTTTATAGTAGGACTTGTCATACCTGGGATATCATCAGCTTCTGCATTTTCAGTCCATCCATCTAACTTTGTGTTCTCATTCTCAGAAATCAACACCCCATTACCATTCACACTTAAAATTGGTTCTTGTGTGGCATTCTCAAGATGTGGGGAATATTTTTCAGTGGTACCATTTTCTCCATCACTCAAATGATGCTTAACTTCTGGATATGCGGAATCCAATTTTGTTTTTCCTTTTGATTCATACTTGAAATTTCTTGGGGAGGGCCCACTCCCGTCATATTGCTGATGATTTTCTGATTTTGATTTAGACAATGTTTTCTCTTGATGCTCTGATCGTTCATCTTTATTTTCATAGTTATCACTGCAGTGATGCTTGGCATTGGGAGACTTTGACCTGAATCTTTTCTGTCCAAAACTGCTCTCGTCTCTATGTGATGAAGTGCCTCCTTTATGATGCTTACCTTCTGATGATATCGACCTGGAACGCCTTCTATCACGATGCTTTGATTTTTTATCTCTATTTTCATCATATTTACCTTTAGAATGATGTTTCCCTTCATCAGACTCTGACCTGTTATATTTTGTATCATGATGTTTTGACTTTTCATGTTTGCTTCCATCCTCTCTGACATCAGCTCGGTCCCTATTTTCAATAGATCTTGACCTGGAGTGCCTTTTATCACTATGCCTTGATCTTCTATTTCTGTTCTCATCAAATTTCCTAGACAAGTGACGCTTATCGTCCACAGATTTTGACCTGGAGCGCCTCCTGTGCCTGGATCTGCTTTCATCCACTTTTCTTGGGGATGATCGCCTCTTCTGAGACCTCTCGCCCACAGATACGGACGTGGAGCGCCTTCGCTCTCTATGTTTGGATTTTTCAGGTGAGATTTCTTCTTTTTTGTCAAAGGAGTTAACCTTATCATCTGAAGATATTGACCTTCTATTACTGTTTTCATCCAATTTGTCAGACAAATGATGCTTATCGTCCACAGAAGTTGACCTGGACCGCTTCTTGTTCCTGGATCTGCTTTCATCCACTTTTCTCGGGGAAGATCGGCTCCTGTGAGGCTTCTCATCCACAGATACTGACCTGGACCTCCTCCGCTCTCTTTGTTTGGCCTTTTCATCCAAGACTTCTTCATTTTTGTCTAAATTAAGCTTATCATCTGAAGATCTTGACCTTGAGCGCCTTCTGTTTCTCACTGCCTTTTCATCAATCTTTGGAGAAGACCTACTTCCTCTGCGATTACTTGGAGAACCAGAATCAGCACGAGACTGTTTCCTTCCTCTATGAGATGAACTTCCTCCTTGACGTTTTGGAGAAGCAGGGGATCTCTTTGAATGAGGGCTCACACTCCTACTTCTGTTTCTTCTCGAACCAGATGAATGATTATCAAGAAATCTATCTGAATCTCGTCGTCTATACCTATCACTATGTTCCCTGCTGCCTCTGTAGGACCTCCAGTCCCTTTCATACCTTGAATGATGATGGAACCTCAATGGTGACCTGGACCGATTAACCTTAGAATTTCGGGGAGGTGAGTAGGAACGAGACTTCCTCCTTCTCCTGTAATTGATAGGAGATCTTGACTTTGATCGTAATCTTTCAGGAGGGGGAGAAGGTGATCTACAAAAGGGAATTGAACTTTAGCTTCAGAGACCTTTGAAAATAAAATAAAATACAATAGGATAATGAGAGATACATAATTTTAAAAAGTTACGCAAAACAAGATTCTGTCACCATAGTTCATTTCAAAATAAACAGATCCCTGATAGAGTTGCCAACTGTCAGGCAACCAACAACGTGTTACTTTCTTCTTACAAGAGTAGTCATTCACGGATAGCAGCGCGGAGCTGCCGACCCCAAAAGTGGGATAGCATATAGCGGGATGACCACTCTATTTCATCGTTTTTTGAACAAATTCCATATAATAATTATAAACATATATTGAATGTGAAACTAAACAAATAACAACTTATAAAATAATCATAAATCAAAGCACACATGACTCTTGAAGTGCATAAACAATTATGAAGGAAGGAAGGTTAAGGTTGAGTCTCAATTCAAATTTGATTGAAAATTCCAAAATTACCCTAAAAACATTGTAAATTTAAGGGGTAGTTTCGGTTTTTTAGAGGGGACAAGGATAGCGGGCCAGAAACCTTCCCCCGCTATTTATCCTAGAGTGGCCGCTATAGTGTTCTGCACCGCTAAGGCTCTTCCCATAGCGGTCAGCCTCCGAACAACTATAGCAGGATAGCGCCGCTATTGACTACTCTGCTTCTTACTTTTGCTGCCTTTGACTTCTACATATGTAGCCCTACCATTTCTAACTAGAAAAAAATATAGGAAGTTCATTTCATTCAAAAAATTCAACAACACTACTCCGTGAAAAGTCTCCTTTCTGTTCACACATAAGAAAAACATATCAAGCATCATGGAATTCTCCTCAGTATATTAATGCTGATGCATATCAAGAACACTCTCTTTTACAAACAAAAAAATCATTAGTAAGTAGCTATAAGTTTATTACTCTATACTATTTGGATATTTAAATGTAGTTATACCATTCTGCTTTGCCTCATATTTTGGCACCATCTTTATATTATAATGTAATATACTGATCTACTTGCTACATCTAAAGTTTTTTCAAGCACCATGTTGCGAGCTCGTGATTCCTAAATTATGTATGCAGGGCATGCTACTAATGAATTTCAAACAGTTACAACAATACAAAAATTGAACAACGAGCAAAAATAGTATACAACAACCAAGCAAAAATAGTATACATTAGTCTTAAAACAATTAACTAAATATCACACCTGGATTTCTGTTTCGTCTCTTTCTCTTCATTTTCAAGTCCATCGGGATTCAATTTCTTACTTATTTCTGCAGCCCGTGCTGCGGCTAAATCTGTGGCAGATTTCATGGTTGCAGCTCGGTTAGCAGCCTGCTGTGCAGTCATAGTCTGTTGCATAATCAGTGCTTGCTGGAATTGCATTTGTTGCATGGCAACAGCTTGCTGCATCATCAAAGGAAGAGAGGATGAAGCAAGTGAAGAGTTCGTGGTTGGTTTTGGCGGAAGTGATTTTGCCATTTCAACATTCAAAGGACGCCCCCCAACATCAATGTTGTTTAATGCCATAGCAGCAGTTGCCTCTTCAGGTTTTGAGTATTCTATATAGGCAAAATGCTTTGAATCAGTGATTGTACATTCAAGAACAGTGCCACAGAAACCAAATAGTTGTTTAAGCTGCTCCACAGTGAGAAGTGGGCTAAGATTGCTAACTTGAAGAGTTTTCTTCAACACGTCCTCCTTATTAGCTTTATCAGGTGAACCTGATAGTGGTAGCAAAATCAGTTGTAATAAATAACAAAACAGTAAAAAAATTTAAAAAATGTCAACAAGCCATAACCAAGTACAGTGCAATAACAAGGACAATAAGAGCTAGAGAATGAAGAACATACAACCCAACACAAAACAAAAATTAAAATATCACACATCATACCAGCGGAATCTTTTGCAGATTGAGCTTGCACCTGAGCTGCATGAGCTTGAAGGGCTTGGGCAGCAACTATTGCCTGAGCGGCGGCCATTGCAGCAGCAGAAGGAGCCATAGGAGCCTGGCTGAGTGTTCCCATTGAAGTTGTCGCTGCTAAGGCAGTCATTAGCAAATTGTGAGGTGGGTGATTTAACTTACAGTCAACTTTTGCACAGCGGCCATTCAGGTAATCGCGACAAACTTCACCAAGTGAGGCCCCAATTCCTGGCAGAATAGCACCCCCAGAAGCTCCGGCAACAATTCCTGGTATCATTCCCAACAATCCTGGGAATGCCCCTGAGACAGAGCCAGAGTAATTTGGCATGTTGGGCATAGTTTGATTTATCAGATTTGGAAATGAAGATGGAGGAGCTAAACCCAGCAGCCCTCCATTACTATTACCTACAACATAAACAAATCAATGAATTGAAATTTGACTATCATTGAGATTACCAAACAAGCCAAAAATGATAGGCATAAAAGAGAAACAGATAGCGGCACGTAGTAGCTTCCCATAATACGCTAAGTGGGATAACTGCTGTTCTGAATTATTTATACATATCAGTATAATATAAATTATAAAGTATACTATATAAGACATATTTTATTCTGAAACATTTATCTGCAATCAAGGCCCGATAAGGACCATTCTAGCAAACTGCTTGCAAAATACTTCCAACAGAGGCCAATGGCCACTATGCCGCTATTGACAACATATATAACAACTCAAAAGAGCCACACGGCAGTTATACATATTCACATTCACATACAATTAACATTAAAGTGCCAGCACGTAAGTAATGATGAATACCTGCACTGAAAAACACAGGAAAGGGACTACCCATGATTGGCTTCCCATTACATTCAACATTAACCATATAATTCCCTCTCTTAGGCACAACATAAGTAACAGTATATGTTCCATCCCCCATATCCTTCACAATCCCTTCTTGATCAGACCCTCCAACACCCAAACCCGGTGTCACTCTCACCTTGATCTGAGCACCACCCATTGAAACCTTCCTCTCATCAGAATCTTTGGTCACCACACCAAACGAAGAAGCAGCACAGGCCGTCCCTCCCGCAATCCCAATACCAGCAGCAGTGCACTTCGAAGGATCCACAGGCCCAATCGGCTTATGAGCCAAGTCCTCATACTCATCCGAATCACTATCGGAATTAACAGCAGCCCTCTTCTCGCCACGACCTTTATCCAAACCCTTAAAAGTTGCTTCGAAAGCAGCTTTAGCCGCAGCGTCTTTCTCAGCCTCGCTTTTGATCTTGGCTTCCTCCGCTTGTTTCATCCATACCGGCTTCACAACTGCCAAACTCCGATCAGCCATGAACCCTAACTTCAACAACAACAAAATATGACGAACCTACAATGAAAACCTAATCGGAAAAGTAAATAAATCTTCAAAACAATTGTACAACTCAACGTAGTATCTAAATTCGAACAATAAACCCTCGAATTAGGGATAAAAAACCCTAGAAAAGTGAAACAAACTTGAATTGAATCTGATACGAATATATTCGGAAAAAAAAGCAAAATAGTGAAATGAAAATTGTTCGGTTGTTGAACTGATTTTCCGGATTGGGAAGATTGTGCAGAGATTTGAAAACGATATCGGGGATTTTTTTGGGAAGAGGAAAACGCGATATGACTATTATGGGGTTGAGGGAAATATGGTGGGGTTTGAGAGAGAGGGAAGGAAGAGGGGCAGAATGGGAAGAAGAAGAAAAAAGGAGATGGCGGAGGGAAGAAGTCGTACCTGTTGTCCGTGTGGCGGCCAAGTTTGGTGTTGGGGGGTTTGGGTCGAAATCTTGATAGACGAAAGATTGGGGTCAGTGTGATCTAGAGGAGAAAATTGGTTAAGTAGTGTTTTGATTTTCTAGTGGATAATAGAAAAATAAAAGTCTACTTGTTCAAGAAAATATTGAATTTTTAATAAACTTTTAAAGAGAAGCATATGGTAGTAGTTTAAAATAATCTATAATATTAACAAAAATGTTGTGGAAATCTTAATATTGTCCTTTCTTTTACATATGTCACCTCTTTAAAATAGCAGCAATTTTGATCTAAAAATTATTTTTAGCAACTAATTATGTGATATTATTCAATTTCAACTAAATAGTTATTCTATTATGTTTTTTCTTTGTTATCATTGGTTAAATTGATAATATCATATAGTTCATTTTTAATTTCTTCTTTTGTTTAAATATTACTTTTATTATATTCCTCTTTCATTCTATAATATTGTTTCTCCCTCTTCTTTTCATAAAAAGGGTTTTGTTTTGAATTCTAACCTGCATTTTATCTTCATTCTCTCAACTTTTTTCATTATCTTCTCTCTGAACCTATCCTCTCTTTGTATTTTATCTTCTTTCTCTCAACTTTCTTAGCAGCGGTGCCAGATTTGCGTATCGTGGGGTGATGGTTGTCAAAGTTGAAACGTAAACAGTGATAGTTATGTTTTTCGATGAAGGATTATTCGTCAGAGTTTGTTTGTGTCGGCCAACGGTGATTATTGTAAAACAGGATCGGTTTCAACATTCTCTTTTTTTCAATTTGTTGTGTTATTATGTTAATATGTTTGGTATTTGATGGATTTAGAGATTTTCCATCTAGAGTGTTCTTTTGGTTTTAGTTAAAAATGTTGTTGTTAATGTCTGACGTTGTTGTTATGAGAAGTATAAAGGTAATGTAAAGGTAAAATTGGTTAAGGTTAATGAACTTTCTATTGAACTTTCTTCTATGATGGTATATTTACTTTGTTTTATATTTTGTCTTCATTTCATCGAGAAGAAGACGAAGATCTGTTTGTGGGTTGGGGTTTCGATTTCAAGAATATGAGAATATGGAGATTTGGTTGTGAATGAGGTCAGTAAATCCTTTCTATTTGTGTAAGAACGAGATTTGGTTCTGCAATATTATCTGAGTTTTGATGATAACAAATGAGTATGATCGTATGAACAATTTTGTTATACTAATGTTTGTTATTGTTGAGTACTTAATAAACTGGTTCTACTTGTGATGGATGGCGTGGCCAAGACATTAGAAGAGAAATGATTTCACTTCTATGCTACACAAGTTCTGTTGAACAGTAGCAAGACACTCCAAAAGACTCTGAAGTGTAAACTATGATATTTATCTGAAGAAACCAGTCAAAAGATCTGAAGACAGAAGTTGTTACTTATGTCTAGATGTTGAAGACTTAAGCTTCTAAAGATAATGTGTTCTAAGAAAACCAGTCAGAAGATCTGAAGATAGAAGTTGTTACTTACGTCCAGATGTTGGAGACTCACGTTTCTAAAGACAACATGATTCAAGAAATAAAGTTAGAAGATCTGAAGACAAAGTTTCTACTGAAGTTCATATGTTGAAAGCTTGTGTTTCTATTTATGAAGTTTTAAAGATAAGGGTTCTGAAGACCAAGTGTTAAAGACTCTAAAAGACAGAAGGCATAAAGATTCTAAAGACTTGAAGTTCTAAGACCCAATGTTCGAAGAAAATGTTCTCATAACCAAGTACTGAAGACTCTAAAGATGCGGTTCTGAAGACTCTGAAGACTTAAAGTTCTGATGACTTGATGTTATGTTCTCGCTTCTAAACTCATGCTCGCAGAAGCCTCTAAAGTGCATAAGGAAAGAGGATAATGTTAACGTGGTATAAATAGTACATGATACAATCAATGCTACATTCCACTATCATGAAAGGACGGATGTGTCGCACGACCTTGTCACTCACGTTACTGTTTAAGCTGCCAGTGTTTCTGGAAATTCCAAGAGTATCCCTCAACGGATACATTATGTTAATGGTTATATAAAGGCTTGAAGACCAAGAAAGAAAGAAGCCAAAACTACTGAATATTTCACGCGTAAATGTTGTTTATTGCTTTCGCATTCTAACTCACTATTCATAAAATACTTTACATACTCAACTTTTTAGAAGCAATACTCTTGTAAAAAAAACTTGTATTCAAATTGTTGTTTGATATTCCTTAAGGGACCGGTAGATCTGAATCCTTAAGAAGTCTGGAACTTGGGAGTTTTAAAAGTTGTTAGTCACTTACGGGTAGCTTGTGCATTGTAATAACCAGGTCAATTATTAGTTGATATTCCTTAAGGGACCGGGTAGGTCTGAATTCTTAAGAAGCCTAGAGCTTGCGAGTCTAGAGGTTGTTAATCACTTGCGGGTAGCTTGTGCAAATTGTAATCAGTTTGGTTATAGTGGATTAAGTCCTTGATTGAGTGAGACAAAATTTGTAACACCCGTAATTTAATTTAATTATTTATTTAATTAGATTATTTTGGAATAATGGTGAAGTTGTGTATTATTGAGGATTATTGGTATAAGTTGTTGGATTATTATTAATTAATTAATTAGTTGATTAATAATTATTATATTGTTGGAATTAAGGGAATACATATATATATATATATATATATATATATATATATATATATATATATATATATATATATATATATATATATATATATATATATATATATATATATATATATATATATATATATATAATGTTGGACTTAAGTTATTGGTTACAAGTAGTAAAGTATGGGTGTAGGTTAGGCCCATTAAGAACTGATATATAAGGAGAAGCTAACACAAGGATTTGTTTTAGTTGGAGAATAAGGATTATGCATGTTGACCGATAGAGCTGCACGGACGAGGAGCAAGCTGCCCGGTGTCGAGTAAGAGCAAATCAAGGATTACGGCTGAAGCTTTGGTTGAGCGACCTTCAATCCAGGTAAGGGTGGGGTTCTGACCTTATAATGGGACTTATGGTGTGTATTATGTGGGAATTGGCCGTTTGTAAACATGATGTGCATTGATGTTTCTGAATTGCTATCGAAGTTGCCTGTTTTATTCATGTTGTGGTCGTTGGGAAGAATACTGAATGACTGGTTAATGGAGATGTTACAGGGAGTTGCCTGATTATGTGTTGTAGATGTATGGTGTATCTGTGTGACTGCCTGGTTAATCGATAGATAGTTAGGATAGTTGATTTCTGGTCGTTAGGACGTTAGGTTATTACGAGCGATTGGCAGGAAAAGTTGATAATTATTGAAGTGGTCGTTTTAGGGAGGTTCGGTGTGATTGTCTTGTATGTTGATGAATTTGTCGATAGTAATATAGTTGCCCGTTACTGCGTTATTCCGAGCGGTTGGCCGGTTGTTAGGAATTATAGTAGTGTGGTCGTTAAGACGTTGTGTTGTATATGTGATGTTGGCCAAACTAGTGGTTGAGGAGGATGCTGATTGTGTTAAGTACCAAGCGGCATATTAGGTTGTGAGGCGTGTCGGGGAGGGTATGTGCTGCATTGTCAAGCAGTATTAGGTTGTAGGACATGTCGAGGAGCATAAGTTGGTTGTTACCCTGTTTTCCCTATGCGTGTTGAGGAGTGTGATTTAGTTGCCATGATGTCCTAGTTGTTGTGCATGTCGAGGGGCACGTAGTTCCCTATCCCTTTTGCCCGTACATGTTGTGTTTTGGTCGTTAACCGTGCTGAGTGAATTATGTTAAGTTGCTATTTAATTATATTAATGATTTAATCGCTGATTGATGCGATAGGCTTATGGCCAATGTTGATTTATGTTAAGATGTTGTGTTGTTGTGATTGTTGTTGTGAATTCTTATTGATAATGCGTAGTTGTTCAAGATGTTGATTTAAAAGATTAACTTATCTTGATGTTGGTTCATCCATAGTTTTAAAGTGTTATGTATCCATGTTAAATGCAATGGTTTTTAAGTTGAATTTTTGGCATCCTAATTCGGTTGCATATGTTTTATAACTCTGATTTACATTATATTGTCGGGTAGAATTGGGGTGTTACAAAGTTGGTATCAGAGTAAAGTTGGTTCGTCCGATCAAGTTGTCGAGTCATAGGTTGTTTAATAATCGAGTATTGTTAATTTGAGTTCTAACTGTTGTTTATGTTGTAGAGATAAGTTGAGATGGCTGGAAGGAATGATGTTGCACTTGCTGCTGCTTTAGAAGCAATGGCGCATGCTATGGAGAATTAGTCGAACGCTGACGGGAATGCTGGATCTCGTAGTTTGGCGACTTTCCAGAGAGAGAATCCGCCTACCTTCAAGGGAAAATATGATCCTGACGAAGCATTAGATTGGTTGAAAGAGATTGAGAGAATCTTTCGTGTGATGGACTGCACTCCAGCACAGAAGGTTCGATATGGTACTCATATGCTAGTGGTCGAAGCTGATGACTGGTGGCTAGAGACGTGTCAGAGGTTAGAAGCTGCAGGTGAAAATGTTACTTGGGTTGTATTCCGTAGGGAATTTCTGAGGAAGTATTTTCTTGAAGATGTTTGTGGTAAGAAGGAGATTGAGTTTCTTGAGCTGAAGCAAGGGAATATGTCAATTGTTGAGTATGCTGCAAAGTTTGCTGAGTTGGCTAAGTTTTATCCGCACTATAGTGAGGCAAATGCTGATTTCTCGAAGTGCATCAAGTTTGAGAACGGGTTACGCCCAAAGATCAAGAAGGCAGTTGGATACCAAAAGATTTGTGTCCTTGCCGATCTGATTGATAGTTGCAGGATTTATGAAGAGAATAATAATGCTCATTACAAGATTATCAGTGAGAAGAGGGGTAAGCACCAACAGGAATCGTGGTAAGCCTTATGATACCCCAGTTGGTAAAGGTAAACAGAAAGCTGCTCAGGGTCAAAAGACTAGTGGGGGGATGCTCCTGCTGGTGTGGTTTGTTTCAAATATGGAAAACATGGGCATAAGAGTAATGTGTGTAATGCTAAGGTAACGAGGTGTTTCCGTTGTGGTAAGACCGAACATGTTGTATCTTAGTGCAAGCATAAGGAGGTGATTTGTTTCAATTATGGTGAAGAAGGTAACATTGGTAGTCAGTGTCAGAAACCAAAGAGGGCACAGACAAGTGGTAAAGTGTTCTCTTTGGCTGAGGATCAAGCAACTAGTATCAGAGGTATGTGTTTCATTAATAATACTCCTTTAATTACTATTATTGATAACAGTGCTACTCGTTGCTTTATTGATGTTGATTGTGTTAAAGATTGGATCTTATGTTGTCTTCTATGAATGGAGAGATGGTCGTCGACACTCCAGCCAAGGGGTCGGTGACTACTTCTTTTGTGTGTTTAAAGTGTCCTTTGTCGATTTTCGATAGGGACTTTGCTGTTGATTTAGTTTGTTTACCTTTAAGAGGGTTGGATGTAATTCTGGGTATGAATTGGTTAGAGCATAACTATGTTCATATTAACTGTTATAGTAAGTCTGTGAGGTTGTCTACTCCTGAAGAAGAGGAAGATAGTCGGTTGTCTGCTAGACAATTGCGACAGCTGATGCTAGAAGAAGCATATATGTTTTCATTGACGGCGTTGCTATCTGTCGAGACTCAAGCTATAATCGAGGAATTACAGGTGGTGCGTGAATTTCCTGAAATTTTCCCTGATGAAATTCCTGATATACCGCCAGAGAGGGAAGTTGAATTTGCTATTGATTTTGTACCTGGTACCAGACATGTGTCTATGGCACCATACAGGATGTCTGCATCTGAATTATCAGAGATAAAGAAGCAATTGGAAGAGTTACTTAAAAAGAAGTTTGTAAGACCAAGTGTATCGTTGTGGGGAGCTCCATTGTTGTTAGTAAAGAAGAAAGATGGAAGTATGAGGTTTTGTGTTGATTATAGATAATTGAATAAAGTGACGATTAAGAACAAGTATCTGCTTTTAAGAATAGATGACTTAATGGATCAATTGGTGGATGCTCGTGTGTTTAGTAAGATTGATTTGAGGTCGGGTTACTACCAGATTAAAGTGAAGGGTGAGAATATCCAGAAGATGGCTTTCAGAATGCGTTATGGACATTATGAGTATTTGGTGATGCCTTTCAGTGTTACTAATGCGTCGGGAGTATTCATGGAATACATGAACCGTATCTTTCATACTTATTTGGATCAATTTGTAGTGGTGTTCATTTATGACATTTTGATTTACTCTAAGTCAGAAGAAGAGCATGCAAAACACTTAAGAGTAGTATTGCAAGTTTTGAAAGAGAATAAGTTGTATGCAAAGTTGTCTAAGTGTGACTTCTGGTTAAAGGAGGTTAGTTTTCTTGGTCATGTGATCTCAGGTAGTGGCATTGTTGTAGATCCATTGAAGGTTGATGTTATGTTGTAATGGGAAACTCTAAAGTCAGCTACTGAGATTAAAAGCTTTTTGGGATTAGCTGGTTATTATAAAAGGTTTATCGAAGGTTTCTCTATTGGCACTCCCGTTAACTAAGTTAACCTGTAAAGGTAGAGCTTTTGTGTGGGATGTTCAGTGTGAAGATAGTTTTGCAGAGTTGAAGAGGAGATTGACGTCGGCTCCGATTTTGACGTTACCTAATCTAGGAGAACCTTTTATGGTATATTGTGATGCTTCTAAGATGGGTTTAGGATGTGTGCTTATGCAGAATGATAAGGTAGTTGCCTATGCGCCAAGGCAGTTATGGAATCACGAGAAGAACTATCCTACGCATGATTTAGAGCTTGCTGCAGTTGTTTTTGTGTTGAAAATTTAGAGGCATTATCTTTATGGTTCTAGATTTGAAGTGTTTAGTAACCATAAAAGCTTAAAGTATTTATTTAATCAGAAGGAACTGAACATGAGTCAACGAAGATGGTTGGAGTTGTTAAAGTATTATGGTTTCAGTTTGAATTATCATCAAGGAAAAGTGAATGTGATAGCTGATGCATTGAGTCGAAAGACGTTGCATATGTCGACAATGATGGTTAAATAGTTAGAATTAATTGAACAGTTCAGGGATATGATCTTAGTTTGCAAGGTGACACCGCAGAGTGTTATGTTGGGGATGTTGAAGATTAATAATTAATTTCTAGGCAGTATCAGAGAAGCTCAGAAGTTGGATGTGAAACTGGTAGATTCGATGGTTGGGATCAATCAGTCTGAGAATAATGATTTTAAGTTAGATGTGCAAGGTGTGCTGATATTTTGTAATCGGATTTGTATTCTTGATGATGCAGAGATGAAGAAAGTGATCCTTGAAGAGAGTCATAGAAGTAAGCTGAGTATCCATCTGGGAGCTACAAAGATGTATCAGGATTTAAAGAATTTGTTCTGGTGGCCTGGGGTGGAGAGTGGTGTGGCTCGGTATGTGTATGCATGTTTAACTTGTCAGAAGTCGAAAGTTGAATATCAGAATCCTGCAGGGTTGATGCAACCGTTAGATGTTCCAGAATGGAAATGGGATAGTGTAACACCCGTAATTTAATTAATTATTTAATTAAATTATTTTTGGAATATTTATGAAGATGTGTTATAATTAATTGGATTTATTTTATTAAATGGAGAAATAATATTAGAGATATAATATTATGTGGTGAAATAATATTAAAAGTGTAATATTATTTAATGTGGGCTTATTTTGAGAGAATAGAAGTAATAAGGGTGTGTGTTGGTTTTAAGCCCAATAAGGAATAATAGAATAATAGGGTTATTTTATTATTTCACTACTAAAAAAATGACATTTGAGAAAAGGTTTTTACATCAGGTATCAAAATATATGATGTAAAAAATAAAATTAAAAACATTTTACATCAGGTATTTATTTGCAATGATATAAATAATGTGAAAAAAAATGTATTTTCGCTATCTTTTACATCGGTCCATTTAATCAGCCGATGTAAAAGGTTTCGTGAAAAAAACACGGTGGCATTTTTGTAAATAAGAAACCAGGTGGTAGAAATATTGTATATAAAAAACTGGCCAAATATTACATCGGACCTTCTGAAAACCGATGTAAAAGTCCTTGGCAGATTGGTAATATTACATCAGTGCCAGAACCTTGCATCGGCCCAAGGAATTCACCGATGTAAAAACTTGCATCGGCCCAAGAAATGCACCGATGTAAAAACTATAAAGACCCGGTAATGGCCCATAATCACACAAACTATAATGACCCGGAAATCCTCACCGTACGATCATATCATCAACCCCTAATTTCAACTGTTAGATCAAAACAGTAGGCCACACAAAACCAACCTTCCTTGACTCTTCACATTCATAGCAGGCGGAGTTACAGTACTCGAAGACGACATTGTCGCGTTTGCGTTTTGGTGTTGTTGCTCAAACTTCATTGACTCTTCACATTCATAGCAAGCAGAGTTGCGTTTTGGTGGTGTTGTTATGACGTCGTTTTCAACAAACAAAGGCACCGACACTATTTCTTTCCATTTCTTGCTTCTCCGGTAACCATTCTATGCCTTCAAACTTTCGCATTTAGATTCATCTTCTATTTCAGTATTTACCATCAATCGAGTCCTTATTTCCTGTCATTGGGTGGTAAGATTCTATGCCAACATTTGTTCCTTCAATCCTACCGGGAGTCCATTTTTGCTCGCATATTGTAATATTTTATTGAAGGCATCCCTCTGTAAAGCACATAAGCATTTCTTATTGCATAAATTTTAGCCTATTCTTAATCCTTCTATCATATCGATGTTAGTGTAATCAAATGCAATGCTTAGTCAAGTATTAAACTACCATGAAAATCTTCATAAAATTTACCATGGCAAAGGTTCGGACAGAGCTATGAACCACCAAATTTGTCATGTTTTTGAGAATATATGCAGTGAGGCCGATGTTAAACAACATATAAAATATATTGAAAACCTTCTCCGTTGTATTTTCTGCATGCAAATCTCCATAGCCAACGGTAGTAAGGGTTACAATAGACCAGTACATGGAGTAAGTGTATCTTGACCCCACGCTCCTTTGCTTAAAATCCTTTACCTCATACGCAGAAAATTATGCAGAAAATCGCAAGATGCGTTGACCTCAAACTGGATGAGTCGATGCATGCAAAAGATGTGTCTATACATGAGTGTGTGAGACTCAGGATGAGTCGACCGGTGCGATGCATGTGTCGATACATGCTACGTTTTGAAGTCAGGATGAGTCAATCGGTAAGTGCATGTGTCGATACATGTTGTGATTTGAAGCAGGATGATTCAATCCATAAGGAGGATGTGTCGAATCATAGTGAGCAAATGAAGCAGGATGTGTCGATCCAAGGAGTTTTGTGTCGATACATAATGTCGAATTTCTTTTGACAGAATCAGTTTTAAGTTGCTGTAACTTGAGTTGTAGGATGTTGTTTGAGATGTCGTTCAAAGCGTTGATTAGCTAACGTAACGAATATTATTCTAGATGATTAAAATGACGATGAAGAGGTGTAATTGTAACACCCCAGTTTCAATTATTTGATTTATTTAAATTTGGGAAATTATTTTATTGAAATTAATAAAATAAAGAGGAATTATTTATTTTGAAATATGGAGGAAAATAAAAGAAATAAGAAAATGCTGAGTTTTTAAGTTATTGGGCTTGGATGTTGTTAGTAAAGAGTGGGGGTGCAAAAGAAGTAAAGTTATGTTTTGGAACTTAAGTTATTTTTTTCTCATTATTCACGATAACACAGAAGTTGGGATTTTGGGAAGCAGAGCTCTGAAGGTATGAAGAACGAAGAACGAAGAACATCGCTCAAAAAGTTCAAAGCAGCTAATTGATAAGGTAAGGGGGGCTATTACTCGATTTACCTTTGTTTATGGGTTTATGTATGGTTAATTTAGATAATCGTAGGGAGAACCCCAATTGTTAGATGTTACTAGGAATCGATACCCTTAGGATTGAACCTTGTTAGAAAAGGGTTAGGTTCCCAATTTTTATGAATCGATTAGGAATTTTAGGTTCCAAATGGTGGATTGGGAGTATATCTGCATGATCATGAATTTACCTTAGAGGTTTAGGGATAACCTCAATATTATCAGATTTCCCCAAAAAGGACGATTAATCCCGGTTAAGGTTACTATAATGATTGTTGGTAATTAGGAAATTGAGGTGTTGTTTTGAATTATACAAAATCGATGTCGTTAGGTACCGAAATGCGCGTTTTGGCTGGCATTTTCCCGCGTTTGGTTGCTGTTCTGAGCTGCTACAGGTACAGGAAAATTCTGTACGCGCTCAGCAACACGGGCCGTGTTGCACAACACGGGCACCCGTGTTGCTCTTCTGTGTTGGTAAAGTAATGTGTTTTCTGGACACATTACAACACGGGCCGTGTTGTACAACACGGGTACCCGTGTTGGTCCCCTGTAATGAGAGAAAAAAATGTGTTTTTTCTGGATATGTTACAACACGGGCCGTGTTGTACAACACGGGCCGTGTTGCACAACACGGGCACCCGTGTTGATGCTACTGTGTTGATTTTTCTGAACTTTGTTTTCAGTACTTGATTGTGGATTTTTATTGTCATGCTTTTGGATAATGTTATCAAGCATGAATTACGATATGACTTGATATGATTGATGTTTAAATAGTATGCTGAGTGATTACATGCTATCCATATCCTGTTATGATTGATGTTGTTGATGTGCATGATATGTTGATTGATGTTCATAGTATGCTGAGTGTTACATACTTACATATCATGTTGCATTTGTTAATTCCCATTGTGTGGAATTAACATGGTGGCCAATATACGTGTCCGCGATTTAATGGAACGTTGAGGTGGTAGCCGTGTCCGCGATATAATGGAACGGTGAGTTATCCGTGACCCGAGATTTAATGGGGCGGTAAAGTGGTACCACATGCATGGGTGTGTTGCATTACCTTGAATATAACATGAATGGATGATTTTTCCAATGTTGTATTTGATTGTTTGTAGGCACGTATGGTTGCTAAATTGTTGACGATGTTTGATGTTAATTGCAAATATGAAAAATAATATATTATGGGTATATGAGTTGTAAAGATTTTTGTAAACTATGAAATATGCTAATTGTTGGGTGATGCTTATGGTTTCCTGAATTGATTGTTATGAACGTATAACCAAATGTATGATTGAGATGCTCACCCTTACTGTTGAATATTTCAGATTGAGGAGCTTCGTTCAGGTGCTTGGCGAAGGCTTGTCGTTTCTAGTTTATTTTCGTTTTAGTAATGTCCGGGTCATGCTCTGATAGTTGTAACTCCGGGAACGTTTGTTTGTCGAGCTGTTTTAGTCAGACTCGTTTAATTCCTTATGTTTTGTTATAATATGATGTTGACATTTTCCAGGTGTTAATCCCTGATGATTTTGAAAATATTATAACATTGATTTTATTAATTAAATTATTCCGCTGTGTAAACATGTATGAGTTACTACTACGTTATGCATGACAGGAATTTGTGTTATTTAAAGAGAATTGTAGCATCCTCGATTATACATGTACTCTGAAATTATGATTTTAATAATTGCGAAAATTTATTCGGGGTTTTTAGAGGGTGTTACAATAGTGGTATCAGAGCATAGTCGGTCGTTGCGACCAGAGTCTTGAGTCAGTCATCCCTTTTGTATGCGATTAGTGTAAGGTAACACTGTCGATACTGTATTCTAATGTGGAGTATGTTTTGATTCTCAGGAATATGGCTGGAAGAGGTAACGGACGAAATGATGCTGCACTAGCTGAGGCTTTGGGGATGTTAGCTGGTGTACTTGCTGGAAACCCAACTGGAGGCGTGATTGGTGCTGATAGGCAATTGGGAAATTTCCAAAGGAACAATCCTCCGTTGTTCAAAGGTACACATGACCCTGAAGGTGCTCAGAAGTGGCTGAAGGAAATCGAAAGGATTTTCCGTGTGATTGATTGTGCTGAAGATCTGAGAGTCAGATATGGTACGCATATGTTGGCAGAAGAAGCCGACGACTGGTGGGTTGCAACAAGGACTGAAATGGTTCAGGATGGAGAGGCACTGACTTGGGCTAACTTCAGAAGGGCTTTTCTGAGGAGGTACTTTCCTGAAGATGTTCGGGGAAGAAAGGAAATTGAATTTTTGGAGCTTAAGCAGGGCAATCTGACGGTTAGTGAGTATGCTACTAAGTTCACTGAGCTGGCAAAGTATTATGCACACTACAACAATGATGAGGCTGGAGAATTCTCTAAGTGTATCAAATTTGAGAATGGTCTCCGAGATGAGATTAAGCAGGGAATCAGGTACCAACGTATTCGTAGATTTTCTGATCTGGTGGATTGTAGCAGAATCTTGGAAGAAGATATTACCAAGAATAGGTCGTCTCACTCTCGTGGGGCTGTTGATAAAAGAGGAAAGCAACATATGGACCGTGGCAAGCCATATGGTAGAGATAACCAGAAATCAGGTGGTTGGAAAAGGCCTAGTGGGGGAGATTCTAAGGCTCCTATCAGATGCTACAGGTGTGGTGAGTCTGGTCACCACATTCGAGATTGCAAGAGTGATGAGAAGAAGTGCTATAAATGTGGAAAGGCTGGTCATTTGTCTATTGATTGCAAAGGGAAGTCTGTTACTTGTTACAATTATGGCGAAGAAGGTCACATTCGTCCGCAGTGTCCTAAGCCTAGGAAGGATCAGTCAGGTGGAAAAGTGTTCGCTTTGTCTGGATCTGAGACTACTCCAGAGGATCGATTGATTAAAGGTACGTGTTTTATTCATGGCACACCTTTAGTTGCAATTATTGATACTGGTGCAACTCATTCTTTCATTTCTTTGGATTGTGCTGAGAGGTTGAAACTGGACATATCTGGTATGCGAGGTAGCATGGTTGTTGATACTCCTGCATCGGGTTCAGTGACAACTTCACTTGTATGTAGGAATTGTCCTATTGAGATTTTTGGTAGAGGTTTCAGTATGGATTTAGTGTGCCTACCGCTTGAACAAATTGATATTATCCTTGGGATGAACTGGTTGGAATTCAACCGGGTTCATCTGAACTGTTTTGCTAAGACGGTGATTTTCCCAGAGGCAGTTGGCGTCGAGAATTTGACTATGACTGCTAGGCAGGTACAAGAAGCAATGGAAGACGGTGCTAATGTGTTTATGTTACTTGCTTCGTTAGATGCAACAGGAAGGGTCAGGAGTGTGGAATTGCCAGTGGTGTGTGATTTTCCAGAAGTCTTTCCGGATGATGTTGGTGAGTTACCTCCAGAGAGAGAAGTGGAATTCTCTATAGATTTGATTCCTGGTACGAGACCGGTGTCGATGGCGCCATATCGTATGTCTGCGTCTGAGTTGGCTGAATTGAAGAGTCAGTTGAAAGATTTACTGGAGAAGAAGTTTATTCGTCCAAGTGTTTCACCTTGGGGTGCTCCGGTATTGTTGGTCAAGAAGAAAGAAGGTTCTATGAGACTGTGTGTTGATTACAGGCAATTGAACAAGGTAACCATTAAGAATCGGTATCCGTTACCGAGGATTGATGATTTAATGGATCAACTAATTGGAGCCAGTGTATTCAGTAAGATTGACTTGAGATCTGGATATCATCAGATTCGTGTGAAAGCGGAAGATGTTCAAAAGACTGCTTTTCGAACGAGGTATGGGCATTATGAATATTCTGTTATGCCGTTCGGAGTTACTAATGCACCTGGTGTTTTCATGGAATATATGAACAGGATTTTTCATCCGTATCTGGATAAGTTTGTTGTGGTTTTTATTGATGACATTCTGATTTATTCCAAGAATGACAAAGAGCATGCGGGACATCTCAGAATTGTGTTAGAGTTGTTGAAAGATAGGAAGCTGTATGCAAAGTTGTCCAAATGTGAGTTCTGGCTGAATGAAGTTAGTTTTCTTGGACACGTGATTTCTAAGAATGGTATTGCAGTGGATCCTACAAAAGTAGAAGCAGTATCTCAGTGGGAAGCGCCGAAGACTGTTTCGGAAATCAGAAGTTTTCTTGGTCTTGCAGGTTATTACAGAAAGTTTATCGAAGGATTCTCAAAGTTAGCATTGCCGTTGACAAAATTGACTCGTAAAGGGCAAGCGTTTATTTGGGATTCTGATTGTGAGAAAGGTTTCCAAGAATTGAAGCGGAGATTGACTAGTGCTCCTATTCTGATTTTGCCGAATCCGGTGGAATCTTTTGTGGTCTATTGTGATGCATCTCTGATAGGATTAGGTGGTGTTTTAATGCAGAATCAACAGGTAGTTGTGTATGCTTCGAGACAGTTGAAGGTTCATGAAAGGAACTATCCTACTCATGATTTAGAGTTGGCAGCAGTTGTGTTTGTCTTGAAATTGTGGAGACATTATCTGTATGGTTCGAGATTTGAAGTGTATAGTGATCATAAGAGTTTGAAGTATCTTTTCGATCAGAAAGAGCTCAATATGAGGCAAAGAAGGTGGTTGGAATTTCTCAAAGATTATGATTTTGGTTTGAATTACCATCCTGGTAAGGCAAATGTGGTTGCAGATGCTTTGAGCAGGAAATCCTTGCATATGTCTATGATGATGGTTCGTGAATTGGAGTTAATTGAACAATTCCGAGATTTGAGTTTAATTTGTGAAAGTACTCCGAAGTGTGTTCGTTTGGGTATGTTGAAACTTACTAGTGGTATTCTAGAAGAGATCAGGATCGGGCAAAAATCTGATGTTAATTTAGTTGATAAATTGACATTGATCAACCAAGGTCAAGGTGGTGAGTTTAGAATTGATGAAAATGATTGTGATCGGTGGATCTGGAACTGACTGTTTAAAGCTGGTTTTGCGAAATGTCGCGGAAGCAAGAGTCGCCACCATCTTTTATTTTCTCCAAATGGAAAGGACAAAAGCACAGAAAAATTCCTTATAGAGATTGCTCTCGGTTCGGGAGGTAGGTTATAGAAAGGGAAGGTGTTAGCACCCTTTCTATCCATGGTTATCCATGGGCTCTTAGATACTTGCTCAATGTGTTTTCAAAAATGTTTGTTTTGCTTTTCAATGTGGGTTTAAAAAAGTTTCTTTGAAAAATTTCAGTTCGACTCATACGTCAGAGTGTTTGAAAAATTTGTTTTGAAAGCTTTTGAAAAGTGTCGGTGTGAAAAGTCTTTTTGAGTTTATTTTGAGATTAGAGCAAGTATCCTTGAGAACCTACCTACCCTAAGGAATTCGTCTGTGTAAGAGTCCTTTAAAGTAGTGCCATCCCACCATTGAGAGGTAGGTAGCACCACCGTTGGAGGTGTTCGGGTCAATTCGAGTTTTAGGGACGTGGTGATCACCAGAGCAATGGGAAGACACCTTAGAAGCTACCCTCATGCCAGGTTCCCGGATCATGAGGACTTACTAAGACGTCCTCTACTCGACGACCACCTTTCGAAAGGCAACAGTGAGGCGTACCCTAGGGGTGGTGTGTGCGAATTGTGTGTCATGTTTCAGTTATTTGCCTTGTCATGTTTATTTGTGATCTACGCTTGATTTTATTTTGATCCATTCATTCTTGCATGCTTATTTAACAGTTAAAAGTTGCGGGAAAATAAATCTAAGGCTATTACAAATGGCGCGGGTCCACATCGCCAAAATTAAACCGGACCCGATTTAGCGGAAAATAAATAAAGCAATAAATAAAAGTGCGAGAAATTTAAATTACAATGCTTTGGGAGAGATATAAAATTATAATAAATGACATAAAATAAATGCGCAAATTAAATAATTAAAGACAATGGGCGTTGGACCCTTTTGCAAAAAATTAAATTAATAAGACATTACAATTAAAACTGAAAAATTAAATGTTTTTTTAGTATTTTTGTGTTTTTTTAAGAAAAAGAAAAAGAATTAATTAAAACTAAAAAAATTTGATGTAAACCCTAATTCTAATGTTTTTTAAGTTTATTATGAAAGATATTGAAATTTAACCTAATTTAAATCCTAATTTATCTATGTACATTTGATTATAAAAATAAATAAATAAATAAGTAATATTGTGATAAGGAAAAAAGAAAATTAAAAAGGGTATAAAAATTATCAATTAACCTAATTCTATATTTTTTGGATTTTTATTAAAAGGAATTAAAGTTAAAAACCTAATTAAACTAAATAATTTACATATTAGTTTATACAAAAAATAATTGAAATAAATAAATATTATATTTTTTTTTGCCTTTTCTGATTTTATGATGTTTTTGTATTTTGTAAAAAAATAAATAATTATTGAATTAAAACAACAAAACAAATAAAATAATAATTAAAAAGATATAAGAAAAATAAAATTAGCAAACCAGGGGGGGTAGACCCCAATTCAGGAGGTATAGGCCTACCATTTCAGGCCCATTAAGCTTGAGTCCATTGACTTTTTGAATCCTGTATGATGCTTTGACTGGGGTTTAGCGTATTCATCCATCTTATGCCTTTGGATTGATTCCCAGGAGGACGTGTCATGCTTGGATTGTGATGGTACATGGTGAACCATAGCATTGTGCCTGCATAGGAATGAGTGTAGAAAAATAATAGCGAAATTATTCAGACCTGGGGTTCGAACCCAGGTCTTGGAGGTTGAAACAATAAGCGCTTGCCATCTGTGCCACTTAACCTGTTTGATATATAATTAACAAATAAATATAATAAGAACAAACAAGAGTTAGTATGCCAAAACGCGCGCGATTTCAAAATGGCCAATGGCTGATGGACACGAAACCATCTTCTTCCTCATCCTGTAAAACAAAACACTATGGCAACAGTTTTCGTAGCGTGGTCTTAGGCTGGTTTCAAGAAAATAACGATTAGCTCATCTTTGAACATAAATTCAGCGCGACTATCTCAATTTCTTCGTCCAGATGCACTGATGGCAATGGTGGTACTGGGATGGTCCAATTTTGCCTTGTTATGAAAGCCCCAATCTGGAAAACCTGTAACCCTAATATTTAACAATGGCGTAATCTCGTATAGCACAGAAAAACTCAATTAAACCTGTCAGTTAGCTTCAAAACATTATGATAAACATGAATCAATGGACAAAATGCTGTAAAAACGTTTAAATCATGATGCACGATTTTGGAAATTTTACTATACAGTTCAAGTTCAAACTACCAATTCTTGGAGATTGGCTTGTTGTTTGTGATTGGTACACGTTCAGAATTAGTCAAGGAAGCTATTGGAATAAGACTTAGGGCTTCAATCGTCCTCCAAGGTTGATTTCAGATTTGAGTTTTTATGGAAAAATTTCAATGTTCCAATGGCTCTTGAGGCGCAGCTTTCAGTCTAAGGCCATTAGGTTTTGATTCCTGAATATGTATAGAGCATATTAGGTTAAGAAAATTGTACAAAATCTTTGAATTCAATGATTTGCATATTTTATTTTGTAAGATCTTTTTGAAATCTTTTCCATGTGCAATTTGTGTCAATCATGCTCCAATCACACCAAAACTTTCCATAATCAAACAAGCACGAAATATTGAGAGTAGAATGTGCACAAAAAGATTTTTTAGGTCAAATTTATATTTTCTACATATTTAAATGATTTAAGTGAATTAATATTAATATAAATTCAAATAAATAATTAAAAATTGAGAAAATACTTCCCCTTGGGCTTAATGGTCGTGCATAGGCTTGGCATGAAGAAACTTGGAAGAAAAATGGGCCCATTTGCATTTTTGGATCATTTGCATCAATGTTGACTTTTCAAAATTCCCAAAAATTTCCCAACTTCCACAAGGCATAACTTGCTCAATTTTTAAGCTTTTCACATGTTCTTGGACATTTTGGAAAGGTCTTTGGGTCCTCTAACCAATGCCTTTGGTCCCATGTCATTTTGATTTACCAATCTCAAGTTATGGCCTTTGACTTAAAGTCCCTTTTTGTTGACTTTTGAAAATGACCTATAATGTTGAAATTGATAACTTTTTGTGAGAGCATTTCTTGGACTTGGAATATGAAGATGAGTTGTAGGAAATGTCTTTCTCTTAAAAATGAGCTTTGGATGGAATTTTTCTGATAATCCATGTGAAAGTTGTGCCCTGGTCAATTTCAGTTGACTTTTTCAGCTGTCCAAATATAGTAACTTTTGCATCTTTGATGATTTCTGAGCCAAATTTTGAGAATCATGATCAAGCATTGATCAAATGATGTTTGTGGCTTCAAAATGATATGTTGACCAAAAATTTGAACTTTTGACTGCCAAATGACCATTTTGCCCCTACAGTTGACTGTAGTGCAATTTAGGGTTTTGACTGTGCAATTTTGAGCTGAATGCCTTGAAACTTAATATGAGGATACTTGACCATCTTTGTAGGCATATGAGACTTGATTGGGCCTTTGAAAACTTCCTTTTCTTGATCAGAACCCAAACCCTAGTTTTGACTGTATAGGAGACAGTTGCACTGCACAACCCTTGGGGAATTTTGTGACCTGGCTTGGCAATTTCTTGGAGAATATGGGAGGGCAAATTTTGGGGTACAACAGTTGCCCCTGTTCAATCTTCTTAGACCTGAGGATGCAGATTGGCAGACGTGCCTTTCATAATCCGAGGGTAGAAGATGATTGAACACTAAAGTGCCCAGAAATTTGCGCTCACATAGTAACAGTGATGATGGGGGAATGGGCTTATAGATGCCATTTAGAGATTGCTGGATAGGGTGATGGGCTTATAGATGCCATCTGGACGTTGATCGCATGGAAGATTCTTTAGCTAGAACCTGCATACCTGCAAAAGAAAAAATGAGTACCTGACACGTTGCAGGAGCTGATTTTAGATGCTTGGTAGAGATGTGTCCTGACTGGTTACAGGAGCTGAGTCTGGAGCTTCAAACGCTGATGAATGAACCAGGAATGGTTACTGCCTTAGCATGAATGATAAGAGAACCTTGGGTGACTTTAATCTCAACAACGCTCGTTGAGAAAAATCTTGATGGGAATTATTATCTTCGCAGTATTGGGCAGAGAACCATAGGCGATTAAAATCTGAAAGGAATGATCACCTCACACTCATCGTCGGAGAGGGAAACATCTAGAAAAGGGATTACTACCTCACACACCGTCGGAGAGGGAACCATAGGAGACTATCACCTCACACTCATCGTCGGAGAGGGAATCATATGAAAAAGGAATTACTACCTCACACGCCGTCGGAGAGGGAACCATAGGAGAATAGAATATCACCTCACACTCATCGTCGGAGAGGGAAACATTTGAAAAAGGGATTACTACCTCACACACCGCTGGAGAGGGAACCATAGGGAGAATATCACCTCACACTCATCGTCGGAGAGGGAAACATCTAAAAAAGGGATTACTACCTCACACACCGCTGGAGAGGGAACCATAGGGAGAATATCACCTCACACTCATCGTCGGAGAGGGAAACATCTAAAAAAGGGATTACTACCTCACACACCGCTGGAGAGGGAACCATAGGGAGAATATCACCTCACACTCATCGTCGGAGAGGGAAACATCTAAAAAAGGGATTACTACCTCACACACCGCTGGAGAGGGAACCATAGGGAGAATATCACCTCACACTCATCGTCGGAGAGGGAAACATCTAAAAAGGCTTCTGGAAGCAGTATCAGAACGTCACCGTATCTGGTTTACATCTGAAACTATATCTGGAAGGAAATCTGGAAGCAGTATCAGAACGTCACCATCGCTGGGTTTACATCTGAAACTATATCTAGAAGGGACTCTGGAAGCAGCATCAGAACGTCACCATCGCTGGGTTTACATCTGAAACTATATCTAGAAGGAATTCTGGAAGCAGCATCAGAACGTCACCATCGCTGGGTTTACATCTGAAACTATATCTAGAAGGGAATCTGGAAGCAGCATCAGAACGTCACCATCGCTGGGTTTACATCTGAGACTATATCTAGAAGGAATTCTGGAAGCAGTATCAGAACGTCACCATCGCTGGGTTTACATCTGAAACTATATCTAGAAGGGAATTTGGAAGCAGCATCAGAACGTCACCATGTCTGGATCATATCTGAAACTATATCGGGAAGGAATTCTGGAAGCAGTATCAGAACGTCACCATGTCTGGATCATATCTGAAACTATATCGAGAAGGAATTCTGGAAGCAGTATCAGAACGTCACCATGTCTGGATCATATCTGAAACTATATCGAGAAGGAATTGCGATAGTTGATAGTAGTCATTTTTGTATTGATCTTTTTCCTGAAAAGGCGAGACATAATTGGATGCAAAATCATGATGCATGAACTGTATGTCTTCAAAATCAATGAGATTCGTGTAATATGATGCATATGCATGCTATAGTGATGTATGTGACGTTTTATGAATGTATGTTTGTCTAAGAAAATAATTCCTTGACGGGTGCCGGGAAGTCGTATCCTGGGCTGATGTTGAAGAATAGTTGCAAGAATTCCAATAGACGAAGATAACTCCGTTGGGGAATAAACTTGGCGAATGGAGGATTCTGCGGGGAGAAAAAGATATTCTAGCGACCATGCTGGGAAGAAATACTCTGTGGGGAGATGTTTTCTGCTGATTTGTTGAGGATGACTCACTGAGGATACCTTGTTGTATTGGAAGTATGAATGGACTTCGCTGGGGATAGGAAGACTGTGTCAACGACGATCTTTCCGTGGCTTTTGGCTGAGGATAACCCAGTTATATCCTGTTAAGGAAATAACTCTTTGAATAAAGCCGGACGACGCGTTCGTGCCTTGCGAGGGGATAAGCTTCCAGAATTTACTGGGGATAAGCTTGCTGCTTGGGGATATGAATTCCATCTTTCCTGGGGAACTGGATTGGATTCTCTAGGGAAGTTTTGAACTGTATTGGTTATGTTCTTCCACGGAACCTACCCTGATACCTTGGAGGATAACAATCAGATTGCTTAGACCGCTCTTTATTGCCCCTGTTTCTATGGGGGAGGCACTTGTGGGGTGCTGATAGTTTTTGAGGGTCAAACCTTCTTCTGGTAGGCGGGTGACAAGATGATAGGACATAGTCGTACGCTTTGATCCCTAACTTTTGCCTGGACCGCCCTTTCGGGTTTTCAGTCCACCGGGATACCCATTTTTGCCCAAGCCGCCTTTGCAGGTTTTCGACTTGCCGGGTGTACAAAATTTTTTTATTTCATCCCTTCATTTTGCCCGAACCCTTTTGGTTCGCCGGGAAGCCCTTATTTTTGCCTAGGTGTGTCAACCTAGCGGGTCTTTGATTTTGCGTAGTATTTTTCGACTATGTCCACGCTCTTAAAATGCAGGTAGGTGCCCCTGGCTGCTTGTGTTGCCATATTACCAGAAGGTGTCTGATCGTGCAAGATTCGTTGCTGGAGTGCCCCAAGTGACTCAGGCAGAGATTTGCCCCAGGCTTTTTGGCCTTTTGAGAGATTCTCTGGATCTTGACTTAATTGCCCCAGATGGTAGACCATGATCATGCCGTGCCCCTGATTGGAGGTACTTCTGTTCATTAGGCATTCGTCGTGCGAACTTCTATGTTGTTCAAACAAAAAGTCATATGCAAACAAAGTTATGTTCAAAATGCAAAGCCTATGTCTGTCTTGAAGATTTTGAAAATGCATTCTTTTTTCATAAAACAAGTGAATGTTTGTAAAACGTGATGTCAACTCTGTATTTACCGTAGCCTTAAGGAGTCAGGATACCTTCGTAACAGTATGCTTTCGAACTAACCCATGCTTCAGCTAGGACTTTTGAGGGTTATAACGTGGCCTGGTTCACGGTTTAAGAAACAAAGGATAAAGGCTCAAATTTTATTTGTACCCACCCGCTCTTCGTGATGTTCTCCAAACCTAAACTCAGTTGATCATGCGTTAGACCTTGCTTGAGTCTTTGCTTTGATGTTCCAGTGATGGTTTGGATATTGATGATTTATTTTGAATAGGCAGTCATTCCTTTTTGTTGAGGGTTTGTAGAACCTTTTTTTTCCTTGATTGTGTTATCCCTATTTTTTTTTTTTTGCCTGAACTGTTTCCTTTTTTTGGAATTACAGTCAGCGGGATGCCCCAGTTTTGTAAGTCTCTTTCATGGGTTTAGACTTTTTGGGCTTTTCATTTATGAATTTTGATGATGACTGCCTGTCCTTTTGGTTGTTCTGAACCATTACTGTCTTTGTTCGTTTCGTAAAGATCTCTTCGGTTCCATTCGTCATGCACTTGGATCAACTGAGGGAACTACCCTGCCCCAGGTTATGATTAAGGGTTTCAATTTTCGAAAATAAAACTCCTACTTCTTTGGCTCAGATGGGTTGACGAGGGATTATCTTCCTTATTACTCCAGTGTTTAGGGGTTGAAACAATGCCTGTACCTCATAAGCGGGGTCCGTTCAAAAGCATACTGTAATGATTGCGGTATCGTTTTCGTCATCCTCCCTCAAGAGGCTCAGAATTATTAACCAAGAGTTGATCATCAGAAAAAATATGAAAAGGAATTTGAATATAATGAAAACAATTGTATTAATTCTCAAAACAGACGTATGAGATGCATTGATAACATAAAAGAGTTTGCTATGACATTAATTGTTTGTATAAGCAAAGAAAAATACAGCTCAAAAATTCAAATAAACAAAGGCTTCAACGATTGGGTAACGGAGCAGTGATTATGTTCGGAGTCTCTGGCACTTCAAACTGAATCTCTCCGGCGTCAATCATATCTTGGATCTTGTTCTTGAGAGGCCAGCAATTGTCTGTAGTATGCCCCGGGCTATCTGAATGATATGCGCACCTATCGTTGGGATGATAGTTGGGTGCAGAAGTGTTCAGATTCCGGAGAGGAGCCCTTAAGGTGATCAACCCTGCCTTCAACATTTGTTGCAGTGCTTGATCCAACGACATGTTGAGTTTGGTGTACTGTCGTTTCTCTTTGCGCTGCTGCCCCTGTCCTTGTTGAGCAGGTCCAGGGCTGGAGATCTGGATTGCCCCGGTCTCATGACGGCTCTTTTTACCGTGCACAGCATTGGATTCTTTCTTTCCATGATGAGGCTTTTTATCCGAAGGTGCAGCCTCTTGAATTTTCCCAGACCGGATGCCAGCTTCTATTCGCTCTCCAGTCAAGATAAGATCTGTGAATCCAGCAGACGAATTCCCAATCAGGTGGTTATAAAATGGACCAGACAAGGTCCCCAAGAACATGTCCACAAGTTCCCGATCAGTCAGAGGTGGTTGTACCCTTCCAGCGAGATCCCTCCATTTCTGCGCATATTCTTTAAAACCTTCACTTGACCCTAACGACATACCCTGGAGTTGGGTACGTGTAGGAGCAAGGTCGGCATTATATTGATACTGCTTATAGAAAGCAGTAGCCAACTCCTCCCAGTTACGAACTTTGGTCCCATCCAGCTGATAGAACCATTCGAGATGAGTCCCTGAAAGACTCTCCTGGAAGAAGTGGATCCATAAATTCTGGTCCGCAGAGTACGGTTGAATTTTCCGAACATAGGACCTTAAGTGCAGCTTGGGACAAGACGCCCCGTCATATTTGGAGAATGATGGTGCCTTGAACTTATGCGGGAGAATCACACCATTCGACAAACCCAGATCTCCGAAATCCAGCCCAGGTGCCTGTTGCACCTCCATAGCCTTCAATCTGTCCTCCAGTTGCTTATATCTATCATCAGCAGGAGGGTATTGTTCGTCGTCGAAATCTGTTTCATTGTCAGAGACCTCTGGACTGGGCACCCTTTCCTCTTGATGACTGCTTTTTCCCACAGATGGGGTTGTCCTCTCAGTTTCAATTTGCGGTGTATTCCCAGATCTGCGTCTAGGGTTGAACAAAACAGTCCTCTTCTTTTTCTTGTCCTTCTTCAAGAACAGAGCCTTCAGATCTTGTTGCCCCTGAGTCAAATTCATGATCAGCTCTTGGAACTGGGCGTCTGAGCCTGGAGGTCCTTGATAGTCTGCTCGGCTGATGATTCAGGATTCATGACGATCGGCTGAAATAAACAGCGGAGAAGGGTAAGCAACCTGTCAAAGGGATACCTGCAATGCAATGAGATGTATGACATGCATGTAATGTTTTCAAGGACCTCGCGGGGTAGACGAAAAATTTGTTAGCATTTGGATCCGGTAGCTCGATTGAAGGAACTTCCTGTTATAGAGAGCCCTTCTTCAAGGGTCAAAAGCTCACCATATCCAGTGGGTCATAGCCCCTGACAACCTTGGCTAGAGGAAGATAAATCCTCTTTGCCCCTTGCTGGGATAATTGATTCATCATGACCTGCATCACAAGCCCTTGAGATCCTTGAAATGGGTTAGGATGTATGCAATGGTATGATGTCATGCTATGCATGGGGTGATGTAGGTAAACCCTGTTATGAGTCCCAATTAAGGACTATAAACAGACCCTACAAGAAATTCAGTATACTTTGTTATGAGTCCCAATTAAGGACTATAAACAAAACCTGCAAGACTTAGTAACCCTGTTATGAGTCCCAATTAAGGACTATAAACAACCCTGCAAGAAATTTAGTACCCTGTTATGAGTCCCCAATTAAGGACTATAAACAAGACCTGCAAGAAACAAGTGTCAGGTAACAAGCACGCAGATAGTCAAGTACGAAGGTACACAAGTCACACAAAAGAGCCCTTAGAGTTTAGGCCAGCATGGGGTCTGGGTAGTACCCTCTTGAAGTTGGTGGGTTCAACCTGTCCTAATCAAAGTAACCGGGTTCTAAGGTTCCCAATATCACGGGATTGCTTTCATTGTTCATCGTTTCGATTTAGCCACTGAACTGGCGACCGAAATATTCCAGGAAAGCAACCCTCAATTGAGTGTAGTATCGAGTATCAACCAACCTCGGACTGCACCAAAGTCAGTTATCTCACTACCCTAAAGAGGCCAAGATAGTTCAATTAAGGTTCCTAAGGTCTGTTGATGCTTCACGACACCACGCGGAGGCCCCGTACTCTCCTTGACTGAACTCAAGGGTTACCGGTACACACCAAAGTGCCACATCAACGTAGCAGACTGTTTCAACCATGTCGGTATACCCCGCACAGTTCCCTCACAGCCTTGTTGCTACTTTCTAAGAAGGTATCCCCCAGATCCGGGTTAGGATCTATAGAACTCCCAAGCAACCCACAATTTAAAGCACACAAGGAAAACAATTGAAAACACAGTTATGAACTAGCCCTAAGGTACACCTCACTTTAAGTTTAAATCCCCAGCAGAGTCGCCAGTTCTGTGATCGGTGGATCTGGAACTGACTGTTTAAAGCTGGTTTCGCGAAATGTCGCGGAAGCAAGAGTCGCCACCATCTTTTATTTTCTCCAAATGGAAAGGACAAAAGCACAGAAAAATTCCTTATAGAGATTGCTCTCGGTTCGGGAGGTAGGTTATAGAAAGGGAAGGTGTTAGCACCCTTTCTATCCATGGTTATCCATGGGCTCTTAGATACTTGCTCAATGTGTTTTCAAAAATGTTTGTTTTGCTTTTCAATGTGGGTTTAAAAAAGTTTCTTTGAAAAATTTCAGTTCGACTCATACGTCAGAGTGTTTGAAAAATTTGTTTTGAAAGCTTTTGAAAAGTGTCGGTGTGAAAAGTCTTTTTGAGTTTATTTTGAGATTAGAGCAAGTATCCTTGAGAACCTACCTACCCTAAGGAATTCGTCTGTGTAAGAGTCCTTTAAAGTAGTGCCATCCCACCATTGAGAGGTAGGTAGCACCACCGTTGGAGGTGTTCGGGTCAATTCGAGTTTTAGGGACGTGGTGATCACCAGAGCAATGGGAAGACACCTTAGAAGCTACCCTCATGCCAGGTTCCCGGATCATGAGGACTTACTAAGACGTCCTCTACTCGACGACCACCTTTCGAAAGGCAACAGTGAGGCGTACCCTAGGGGTGGTGTGTGCGAATTGTGTGTCATGTTTCAGTTATTTGCCTTGTCATGTTTATTTGTGATCTACGCTTGATTTTATTTTGATCCATTCATTCTTGCATGCTTATTTAACAGTTAAAAGTTGCGGGAAAATAAATCTAAGGCTATTACAAATGGCGCGGGTCCACATCGCCAAAATTAAACCGGACCCGATTTAGCGAAAAATAAATAAAGCAATAAATAAAAGTGCGAGAAATTTAAATTACAATGCTTTGGGAGAGATACAAAATTATAATAAATGACATAAAATAAATGCGCAAATTAAATAATTAAAGACAATGGGCGTTGGACCCTTTTGCAAAAAATTAAATTAATAAGACATTACAATTAAAACTGAAAAATTAAATGTTTTTTTTAGTATTTTTGTGTTTTTTTAAGAAAAAGAAAAAGAATTAATTAAAACTAAAAAAATTTGATGTAAACCCTAATTCTAATGTTTTTTAAGTTTATTATGAAAGATATTGAAATTTAACCTAATTTAAATCCTAATTTATCTATGTACATTTGATTATAAAAATAAATAAATAAATAAGTAATAAGTAATATTGTGATAAGGAAAAAAGAAAATTAAAAAGGGTATAAAAATTATCAATTAACCTAATTCTATATTTTTTGGATTTTTATTAAAAGGAATTAAAGTTAAAAACCTAATTAAACTAAATAATTTACATATTAGTTTATACAAAAAATAATTGAAATAAATAAATATTATATTTTTTTTGCCTTTTCTGATTTTATGATGTTTTTGTATTTTGTAAAAAAATAAATAATTATTGAATTAAAACAACAAAACAAATAAAATAATAATTAAAAAGATATAAGAAAAATAAAATTAGAACACCAGGGGGGGGGGGGGGGGGGGTAGACCCCAATTCAGGAGGTATAGGCCTAGCATTTCAGGCCCATTAAGCTTGAGTCCATTGACTTTTTGAATCCTGTATGATGCTTTGACTGGGGTTTAGCGTATTCATCCATCTTATGCCTTTGGATTGATTCCCAGGAGGACGTGTCATGCTTGGATTGTGATGGTACATGGTGAACCATAGCATTGTGCCTGCATAGGAATGAGTGTAGAAAAATAATAGCGAAATTATTCAGACCTGGGGTTCGAACCCAGGTCTTGGAGGTTGAAACAATAAGCGCTTGCCATCTGTGCCACTTAACCTGTTTGATATATAATTAACAAATAAATATAATAAGAACAAACAAGAGTTAGTATGCCAAAACGCGCGCGATTTCAAAATGGCCAATGGATGATGGACACGAAACCATCTTCTTCCTCATCCTGTAAAACAAAACACTATGGCAACAGTTTTCGTAGCGTGGTCTTAGGCTGGTTTCAAGAAAATAACGATTAGCTCATCTTTGAACATAAATTCAGCGCGACTATCTCAATTTCTTCGTCCAGATGCACTGATGGCAATGGTGGTACTGGGATGGTCCAATTTTGCCTTGTTATGAAAGCCCCAATCTGGAAAACCTGTAACCCTAATATTTAACAATGGCGTAATCTCGTATAGCACAGAAAAACTCAATTAAACCTGTCAGTTAGCTTCAAAACATTATGATAAACATGAATCAATGGACAAAATGCTGTAAAAACGTTTAAATCATGATGCACGATTTTGGAAATTTTACTATACAGTTCGAGTTCAAACTACCAATTCTTGGAGATTGGCTTGTTGTTTGTGATTGGTACACGTTCAGAATTAGTCAAGGAAGCTATTGGAATAAGACTTAGGGCTTCAATCGTCCTCCAAGGTTGATTTCAGATTTGAGTTTTTATGGAAAAATTTCAATGTTCCAATGGCTCTTGAGGCACAGCTTTCAGTCTAAGGCCATTAGGTTTTGATTCCTGAATATGTATAGAGCATATTAGGTTAAGAAAATTGTACAAAATCTTTGAATTCAATGATTTGCATATTTTATTTTGTAAGATCTTTTTGAAATCTTTTCCATGTGCAATTTGTGTCAATCATGCTCCAATCACACCAAAACTTTCCATAATCAAACAAGCACGAAATATTGAGAGTAGAATGTGCACAAAAAGATTTTTTAGGTCAAATTTATATTTTCTACATATTTAAATGATTTAAGTGAATTAATATTAATATAAATTCAAATAAATAATTAAAAATTGAGAAAATACTTCCCCTTGGGCTTAATGGTCGTGCATAGGCTTGGCATGAAGAAACTTGGAAGAAAAATGGGCCCATTTGCATTTTTGGATCATTTGCATCAATGTTGACTTTTCAAAATTCCCAAAAATTTCCCAACTTCCACAAGGCATAACTTGCTCAATTTTTAAGCTTTTCACATGTTCTTGGACATTTTGGAAAGGTCTTTGAGTCCTCTAACCAATGCCTTTGGTCCCATGTCATTTTGATTTACCAATCTCAAGTTATGGCCTTTGACTTAAAGTCCCTTTTTGTTGACTTTTGAAAATGACCTATAATGTTGAAATTGATAACTTTTTGTGAGAGCATTTCTTGGACTTGGAATATGAAGATGAGTTGTAGGAAATGTCTTTCTCTTCAAAATGAGCTTTGGATGGAATTTTTCTGATAATCCATGTGAAAGTTGTGCCCTGGTCAATTTCAGTTGACTTTTTCAGCTGTCCAAATATAGTAACTTTTGCATCTTTGATGATTTCTGAGCCAAATTTTGAGAATCATGATCAAGCATTGATCAAATGATGTTTGTGGCTTCAAAATGATATGTTGACCAAAAATTTGAACTTTTGACTGCCAAATGACCATTTTGCCCCTACAGTTGACTGTAGTGCAATTTAGGGTTTTGACTGTGCAATTTTGAGCTGAATACCTTGAAACTTGATATGAGGATACTTGACCATCTTTGTAGGCATATGAGACTTGATTGGGCCTTTGAAAACTTCCTTTTCTTGATCAGAACCCAAACCCTAGTTTTGACTGTATAGGAGACAGTTGCACTGCACAACCCTTGGGGAATTTTGTGACCTGGCTTGGCAATTTCTTGGAGAATATGGGAGGGCAAATTTTGGGGTACAACAATGATGTTATGAGATTTGGCGATAGAGTTTGTGTTCCTGATGTCGCAGAAATCAAGCAGAGTATATTAGAGGAAGGACATCGCAGTGGGATGAGTATTCATCCGGGTGCCACAAAAATGTATCATGATTTGAAGAAATTGTTTTGGTGGCCGGGAATGAAAAAGGAAATAGCTGAATTTGTGTATGCATGTTTAATCTGTCAGAAATCGAAGATTGAGCATCAGAAGCCGTCTGGATTTATGCAACCAATGTTTATTCCAGAATGGAAGTGGGATAGTATTTCTATGGATTTCGTATCTGGGTTGCCGAGGACTCCTATGAATTGTGAAGCGATATGGGTCGTTGTGGATAGGTTGACTAAGTCTGCTCATTTTATACCGGTGCGAATGGATTACTCAATGGAGAGATTGGCACAGTTATATATTGAGAAAATAGTGAGTTTGCATGGAGTTCCTTCTAGTATTGTGTCAGATAGAGATCCGAGATTCACTTCGAAATTTTGGGAAGGATTGCAGAAGGCTTTGGGTACTAAATTGAGGTTGAGTTCAGCTTACCATCCTCAGACTGATGGACAGACAGAGAGGACGATTCAATCGTTAGAAGATTTATTGCGTGCTTGTGTTTTAGAGAAGGGTGGAGCTTGGGATAGCTATTTGCCATTGATTGAATTTACTTATAACAATAGTTACCATTCGAGTATTGGCATGGCTCCGTTTGAGGCATTGTATGGTAGACGGTGTAGAACACCTTTGTGTTGGTATGAATCTGGAGAGAGTTCGGTAATTGGGCCAGAGATTGTTCAGCAGACTACTGAAAAGATCAAATTGATTCAAGAGAAGATGAGAGCTTCTCAGAGTCGTCAGAAAAGTTATCATGACAAGAGGAGAAAGAATTTAGAATTCAGTGCTGGAGATCATGTGTTTATGAGAGTTACTCCGATGACGGGTATTAGTCGAGCGTTGAAATCTAAGAAGTTGACTCCGCGTTTTATTGGTCTGTTTCAGATTACGGAAAGAGTTGGAGAAGTTGCTTATCGTATTGCTTTACCTCCGAGACTTGCGAATTTGCACGATGTTTTTCATGTTTCTCAGTTGAGGAGATACATTCCAGACCCATCTCATGTAATCCAAATAGATGATGTACAGGTGAGAGATAACCTGACAGTAGAAACATTGCCTATGAGGATAGAAGATCGGGAAGTGAAACAGTTAAGAGGTAAAGAGATAGCATTAGTGAAGGTTGCTTGGGGAGGTCCAGCAGATGGAAATATCACTTGGGAGCTGGAGAGCCAGATGAAAGAGGCTTATCCGGAGCTGTTCGTCTAAGGTATGTTTTCGAGGACGAAAACTCTTTTAGTGGGGGAGAGTTGTAACACCCCAGTTTCAATTATTTGATTTATTTAAATTTGGGAAATTATTTTATTGGAATTAATAAAATAAAGAGGAATTATTTATTTTGAAATATGGAGGAAAATAAAAGAAATAAGAAAATGCTGAGTTTTTAAGTTATTGGGCTTGGATGTTGTTAGTAAAGAGTGGGGGTGCAAAAGAAGTAAAGTTATGTTTTGGAACTTAAGTTATTTTTTTCTCATTATTCACGATAACACAGAAGTTGGGATTTTGGGAAGCAGAGCTCTGAAGGTACGAAGAACGAAGAACGAAGAACATCGCTTAAAAAGTTCAAAGCTGCTAATTGATAAGGTAAGGGGGGCTATTACTCGATTTACCTTTGTTTATGGGTTTATGTATGGTTAATTTAGATAATCGTAGGGAGAACCCCAATTGTTAGATGTTACTAGGAATCGATACCCTTAGGATTGAACCTTGTTAGAAAAGGGTTAGGTTCCCAATTTTTATGAATCGATTAGGAATTTTAGGTTCCAAATGGTGGATTGGGAGTATATCTACATGATCATGAATTTACCTTAGAGGTTTAGGGATAACCTCAATGTTATCAGATTTCCCCAAAAAGGACGATTAATCCCGGTTAAGGTTACTATAATGATTGTTGGTAATTAGGAAATTGAGGTGTTGTTTTGAATTATACAAAATCGATGTCGTTAGGTACCGAAATGCGCGTTTTGGCTGGCATTTTCCCGCGTTTGGCTGCTGTTCTGAGCTGCCACAGGTACAGGAAAATTCTGTACGCGCTCAGCAACACGGGCCGTGTTGCACAACACGGGCACCCGTGTTGCTCTTCTGTGTTGGTAAAGTAATGTGTTTTCTGGACACATTACAACACGGGCCGTGTTGTACAACACGGGTACCCGTGTTGGTCCCCTGTAATGAGAGAAAAAAATGTGTTTTTTCTGGATATGTTACAACACGGGCCGTGTTGTATAACACGGGTCGTGTTGCACAACACGGGCACCCGTGTTGATGCTACTGTGTTGATTTTTCTGAACTTTGTTTTCAGTACTTGATTGTGGATTTTTATTGTCATGCTTTTGGATAATGTTATCAAGCATGAATTACGATATGACTTGATATGATTGATGTTTAAATAGTATGCTGAGTGATTACATGCTATCCATATCCTGTTATGATTGATGTTGTTGATGTGCATGATATGTTGATTGATGTTCATAGTATGCTGAGTGTTACATACTTACATATCATGTTGCATTTGTTAATTCCCATTGTGTGGAATTAACATGGTGGCCAATATACGTGTCCGCGATTTAATGGAACGTTGAGGTGGTAGCCGTGTCCGCGATATAATGGAACGGTGAGTTATCCGTGACCCGAGATTTAATGGGGCGGTAAAGTGGTACCACATGCATGGGTGTGTTGCATTACCTTTAATATAACATGAATGGATGATTTTTCCAATGTTGTATTTGATTGTTTGTAGGCACGTATGGTTGCTAAATTGTTGACGATGTTTGATGTTAATTGCAAATATGAAAAATAATATATTATGGGTATATGAGTTGTAAAGATTTTTGTAAACTATGAAATATGCTAATTGTTGGGTGATGCTTATGGTTTCCTGAATTGATTGTTATGAACGTATAACCAAATGTATAATTGAGATGCTCACCCTTACTGTTGAATATTTCAGATTGAGGAGCTTCGTTCAGGTGCTTGGCGAAGGCTTGTCGTTTCTAGTTTATTTTCGTTTTAGTAATGTCCGGGTCATGCTCTGATAGTTGTAACTCCGGGAACGTTTGTTTGTCGAGCTGTTTTAGTCAGACTCGTTTAATTCCTTATGTTTTGTTATAATATGATGTTGACATTTTCCAGGTGTTAATCCCTGATGATTTTGAAAATATTATAACATTGATTTTATTAATTAAATTATTCCGCTGTGTAAACATGTATGAGTTACTACTACGTTATGCATGACAGGAATTTGTGTTATTTAAAGAGAATTGTAGCATCCTCGATTATACATGTACTCTGAAATTATGATTTTAATAATTGCGAAAATTTATTCGGGGTTTTTAGAGGGTGTTACAGTAATCCTAGTAACCAATCTAAGATTTAGAATTAATTCCCGTGATTGACAATTATGCTGGATTTTGGACAAAATGATGAATTTATTAGAAGAATTTGTGACGTCCCGATTCATTTGTATGATTGAAATTTTATAACTCTGATTTATTTTGCATAAATTGCTTGAGGTAGAATTGGGGTGTTATAGTCATCACCTTGCCATTGAAATTTGATTCTATTTTTCTTTCTCAGTGAAGCAGCACAACTTGCAATCTCGGAATCTCCGTGAAGTAGCACAGTCGCGTGCACACCGTTCGTCAGACCTTCCTCCGTGTGAACATAGTTATGGATCGTAGTTGGATGAGAGCTAATCGATTAAGTGACGAGTATGAACATGGAGTGATGGAATTTCTACAGTTTGCTGAAAGTAATGCTGAAAAAAGTCTTCCTACGCTTTTTCTCTGTCCATGTGTTCGTTGTGCAAATAAAGAACCAAAACGTAGTAAGAAAGAAATCATGGATCATCTAATTTGTGTAGGGATTTGTCAAAGTTATACATAACAGATATGGCACAGTGAAGTAGTAGCAAAGTCAAACGTGTCTCAAAGAGATGATGTTAGTGTAGAAATGGATGATCGTCTAGAAGACATGATGCATGATATTGGACAAGATTCGTTTAAGATGGCACATACGTATGATACTATATACATTGACAAGGATAAACCATTGTACCCGGGATGCAAAAAATTTACACGTCTATCAGCCGTGTTAAAAATATTTAATTTGAAGGCAAAGAATGGGTGGACTGACAAAAGTTTTACCGAGTTGCTTGAATTGTTGACCGAAATGCTTCCAGAAGGTAATATAATGCCAAGTCGTTATTACGAGGCGAAGAAAATATTGTGTCCGATGGGTTTGGAGTATGAAAAGATACATGCATGCCCTAATGATTGCATATTATACAGAAAAGAGTATGTAAACTATAATCATTGTCCGAAGTGCAAGGATTCACGCTACAAAAAGAAAGATGGTGAATCAATTGATGATGAGGTGGTCAAAAAAGGTCCTCCTGCGAAAGTGGTATGGTACCTACCAATAATTTCAAGGTTCAAGAGATTATTCGCCAATGCAGATGACGCAAAGAATCTTAGATGGCATGCAGAAGAAAGAAAATATGATGGACAAATTCGTCATGTAGCTGATTCTTTGCAATGGAAGAAAATAGATTCTTTGTTTCCGAATTTTGGAAAAGAGTCGAGAAACCTCAGACTTGGACTTGCTACTGATGGAATGAACCTGTTTGGTAATCTGAGTACTAACCATAGTTCTTGGCATGTTCTCCTGATGATTTACAACCTATCTCCTAGGCTGTGCATGAAGCGTAAATATATTATGTTATCGATGATGATATCGGGCCCAAAACAACCAGGAAATGACATAGACGTTTATCTAAGTCCAATGATTGATGATTTAAGAGTGTTGTGGGAGGAAGGGGTGGATGTTTTTTATGCGTATTCTGGCAAACAGTTCAATATGCGTGTCATGTTGTTTTGCACCATCAACGATTTTCTGGCATATGGTAATTTGTCTGGGTATAAAGTTAAAGGGCATAAGGCGTGTCCTATATGTGAAAAAGACACTTGTTACCATCAACTTGAAAAAGGAAAGAAGATCGTTTATCTCGGGCATCGAAAATTTCTAAAATGTTATCATCCATATCGTAGATTACGGAAAGCTTTCAATGGGGAACAAGAGCATGGTGTTGCTCCAAAGCCCTTGTCTGGAGAGGAAGTTTATCAGCGATAATAGGGACTTGATGTTGTCTTTGGAAAGTACCAAAAATGATCTACTGTGAAAAATGTATGGAAAAAGAGATCGATTTTCTTCGATCTTCCATACTGGTCTAGTCTTGATGTAAGACATTGTATTGATGTGATGCACGTGGAGAAAAATGTATGCGATAGTGTAATCGGAACACTTCTCAACATTCAAGGCAAGACAAAAGATGGTATTAATGCTCGTCTGGATTTGGGTTTGATGGGTATACGAGAAGAGTTAACTCCACAATATATAGGTAACAAGACATATTTGCCTACTGTCTGCTACACTTTGTCTAAAAAAGAGAAAACAAGTTTTTGTGAGTGTTTACAAAGTATCAAAGTGTCGCATGGTTACTCATCAAATGTCAATAGGCTTGTATCAGTTAAAGATTTTAAATTAGTTGGCTTAAAATCTCACGACTGTCATGTCTTAATGCAACAACTACTACCATTGGCTATTCGTGCGATATTGCCTAACAATGTTAGGAAGACTATAACCAGGTTGTGCTTATTTTTCAATGCAATTTGTTGTAAAGCCATTGATCCACTAAAGTTAGACGATTTGGAAAATGAGGCTGCAGTTATCTTGTGCCAATTAGAGATGTATTTTCCTCCTTCATTTTTTGACATTATGGTTCACTTGATTGTTCATCTAGTAAGGGAGATTAGATTATGTGGTCCAATTTTTTTACGGTGGATGTATCTGTGATCGGTGGATCTGGAACTGACTGTTAAACGCTGGTTCGCGAAATGTCGCGGAAGCAAGAGTCGCCACCGTCTTTTATTTTCTCCAAATGGAAAGGACAAAAGCACAGAAAAATTCCTTATAGAGATTGCTCTCGGTTCGGGAGGTAGATTATAGAAAGGGAAGGTGTTAGCACCCTTTCTATCCATGGTTATCCATGGGCTCTTAGATACTTGCTCATTTGTGTTTTCAAAATTTGTTTGCTTTTCAAGTGTGTGTGGGTTTTGAAAAAGTTCGTTTGAAAAAAAACTTCTAAGTAACTCTTGTATCAGTCCTCAAGAGTGTATGAAGTGTTTTGTTTGAAAACTTTTTGAAAAGTGTCGGTGCGAAAAGTATTTTTTGAATTTGTTTTGAATTTAGAGCAAGTATCTGGAAGAACCTACCTACCCTAAGGAATTCGTCTGTGTAAATGTCCTTTAAAGTAGTGCCATCCCACCATTGAGAGGTAGGTAGCACCACCGTTGGAGGTGTTCGGGTCAATTCGAGGTTCGGGACATGGTGATCACCGGAGCAATAGGAAGACACCTTAGAAGCTACCCTCATGCCAGGTTCCCGGATCATGAGGACTTACTAAGACATCCTCTACTCGACGATCACCTTTCGAGGCAAGGCAACAGTGAGGCGTACCCTAGGGGTGGTGTGTGATTTTGTGTGTCATTTTCAGTTTATTGTTTGTCTTGTCATGTATTGGTGATCTACGCTTTTGATTTTTATTTTTGAGCATTCATTCTTTCATGTTATTGTTTAACAGTTAAAAGTGCGGGAATTTAAAGTGCGAAAAAGATAAAAGGTCCTACGCTATTACAAGGGCGCGGGTCTACAACGCCAAATTAATCCAGACCCGATTTAAAATAAAGTGCAGAAAATAAACGTCTAATTAACTATTACAGGGCTTTGGAGCAAGTACATGATATTCACAAAAAGAAATAAATAAAACGCGCGAAACAAAACTGTAATCGAATGCGAGGGCGTTGAACCCTTTAAAGGAATTAAAATAAAATTATTAAAATAATTAAGTTAAATAAAAAGAAAGAACTTATTTTTTATGTTTTTGTTTTTATGACATTAAAAAAAATTAAATTAATTAAAAGTCAAATAATTCTAATTCTAATTGTTTTTTTTTTAATTTATTAAAGAAAATGCATTAAAGTTAAAACCTAGAATTAAAACTAAATTAATTATAAAATTTATTTACAAAATTAATGGTTAATGATACTTATAATAAAAATATTTAATTAATTAAAAAAAAAGGTAAAAAGTGCTAAAGGCCTATTTTATTATTTTTGGTTATTGAGAAAAAGAATTAAATTAACAACCTAAAATTAAAACTAAATTAATTAGGGGATTTATTTACAAAACTACTAAAATAAAATATTTATTATTTTTTTATCTTTTCTGATTTTTTTTGTGTTTTTTATATGTCATGAAAATATTAATTAATAAAAAAAAGCAATAATTAAAAGAATATAAAAATAAAAAGAAACAAAGAATGAAAAGAAAAGCAAAACCTAAGGGGGTCTGCCCCTAATTTGGAGGGTGAGGTCCAGTAATCTGAGCCCAATAAGCCTTAAGCCTGGCTGACTCCTCCACTCACGTACCCAAGCGTTGACTCGTGTGTACCGTGCTCCTCAGATCTGGGCCTTTGAATTGATGAGATTGAACGCGTGGCAGGTTTGATTTGGGAGATGCATGGTGTGCCTTACTATTGAAGCTGCATGGGAATGTTAATTGAAAAATAATATTGAAAGGGGTGAGGACCTGGGTCTCGAACCCAGGTCATGAACGTTGCCAACGCCTATGCTTACCACTGAACCATCCAACGCGCCTTGTATATCATATGAGAAACAAAAAATATAAAATAAAATGGTCGTTAGTGTTATAAAATAAAATAAAAAAGCGCGCTGGATTCAAACCAGCCACTCACAGCGTGACACACAGTCGTCTTCCCCAATGTACCTGTAATGAAAATGAAATAGCGGGGGTTTTAAACCCCCCCAAAACTCAAGCTATTTGAAAATAGCGAATAGGCCATGCCTAAACATAAATTGAGCGCGACAACAAAAATGGAATCCTCATGTTGCCACGATTTCGTTCATGCTGGTGTTAAGGTCTAATTTTACCACATAACCAAAGCCCTAATTCTAAGTTTCATGAACCCTAGTTTTTGTTCATGGTAGAATCGGATTCAGACACCTATAATCCAATTGGATGACACCAAAAGCTTCAGAGGACAATTGTTAGTACAAATCAAGCAATAAAAATCAATGGGAATGGATGATTCGTGCTATGCATTTCTGAAAAAATATACAAACCGTGTAGCTCTGTGGGACTGATTCCTTGCACGTTTGAGTGTGGTTTTGATCGCTGGAGCTTCCTTGGGAACTCAGGAATATGTTTTGATCAAAATGGAGGCTCAACAAATGCTCCAAGGCAGTTTTCAGTTTTCAAAAAAAAAGGCCAAAAATGTGAGTTTGCTTTTTGTGTTCTTGCGCAGCTTTGCTCTCAATCTTGCTTCTGATCCTTTGCTTAGGTCTTATGCAACATGTATGAAGAGGAATTATGGATCCATAATGCATATCATTCAATTTCAAGATTCTCCATAAACCTCCATAACCAAATTTCCATTTTTGAACAATTTTTGAATTCTTGCTCTTTTTGGTCCCATGCACGAATTTGGCATATGCTTAAAGGTGATTCAAGATCCATTAAAGTCAAATATCTTCTTTAATTAGGCTTTTTTGATTTTCCTTTGATTTTAAAAAATTTAAAATTAATTAAATCTAATAAAATCAATAAAAAATGAAAAAATTAATTAAAAAATTTGAAATAAAAGATGGGACACGTGGGAAGCATGGCCAAGTTAATTCAAGTGGAAAAAGTGGGCCCCTTTTGTCAAAAATAAAATTTCAAGGATAAATGATTTTGGCCATTTCACAAAAATTTCCCAACTTCTCCAATGCATATCTTTCTCAATTTTTAAGATTTGATCATGTTCTTGGACATTTTGGAAAGGTCTTGAAGCCCTCTAACCAATGTCTTTGGTCCCATATCATTTTGATTTACCAATCTCAAGTTATGGTCTTTGACTTAAAGTCCCTTTTTGTTGACTTTTGAAAATGACCTATAATGTTGAAATTGATAACTTTTTGTGAGAGCATTTCTTGGACTTGAAGTATGAAGATGAGTTGTAGGAAATGTCTTTCTATTCAAAATGAGATTTGGATGGAATTTTTCTGATAATCCATGTGAAAGTTATGCCCTGGTCAATTTATAGTTGACTTTTTCAGCTGTCCAAATAAGGAAACCTTTGCATCTTGATGATTTTTGAGCCAAGCTTTGAGAATCATGATCAAGCATTGATCAAATGATGTTTGTGGCTTCAAAATGAGATGTTGACCAAAAATTTGAACTTTTGACTGCCAAATGACCATTTTGCCCCTACAGTTGACTGTAGTGCAATTAGGGTTTTGACTGTGCAATTTTGTGCTGAAAGTCTTGAAACTTGGTATGAGGATGCTAGACCATATTTGTAGGCATGTGAGACTTGATTGGACCCTTGGAAACTTCATTTTCTTGATCAGAACCAAAACCCTAATTTTGACTGTTCATGAGACTCTTACACTGTGCAACCCTTGGGGAATTTTGAAGCTTGACTTGGCAAATCTTTGAAGAATATGGGAGGGCAAATTTTGGGGTACAACAGTTGCCCCTGTTCAATCTTCTTAGACCTGAGGATGCAGATTGGCTGACGTGCCTTTCGTAATCCGAGGGTAGAAGATGATTGAACACTAGAGTGCCCAGAAATTTGCGCTCACATAGTAGTGTGACGGGGGAATGGGCTTATAGATGCCATGCTAAGAGATGATGGGTAGGTGGATGGGCTTATAGATGCCATATGGGTGTCGATCGCGTAAGAGATTCCTTAGCGAGAATTTGCGTACCTGCAAAAGAAAAATGAGTACCTGACATGTTGCAGGAGCTGGTCTTCAGATGCTTAGTATAGATGTGTCCTGACTGGTTACAGGAGCTGGATCTGGAGTTTCAAACGGAGATGAATGAACCAGGGATGGTTACTACCTCAACAGGAACGGTGAGAGAACCTTGGATGACCTTAACCTCAACAGCAAACGTTGAGAAAATCTTGGATAACTTCACTTCAACAACAATCATTGAGCGAAATCTTGGTGGGAATTACCATCTCCGCAGTATCGGGGAGAGAACCATAGGCGATTACAACCTCAATAGCAATCATTGAGAAAAACCTGGAATGGAATTATCGTCTCCTCATGATCGGGGAGAGAACCATGGATGACCCTAACCTCAACAGCAATCGTTGAGAAAATCTTGGATAACTTCACTTCAACAGCAATCATTGAGCGAAATCTTGATGGGAATTACCATCTCCGCAGTATCGGGGAGAGAACCATAGGCGATTACAACCTCAATAGCAATCATTGAGAAAAACCTGGAATGGAATTATCGTCTCCGCAGGATCGGGGAGAGAACCATAGGCAATTATAATCTCAATAGCAAACATTGAGAAAAACCTGGAATGGAATTATCGTCTCCGCAGGATCGGGGAGAGAACCATAGGCAATTATAATCTCAATAGCAAACATTGAGAAAAACCTGGAATGGAATTATCGTCTCCGCAGGATCGGGGAGAGAACCATAGGCAATTATAATCTCAATAGCAAACACCGAGAAAAACCTGGAATGGAATTATCGTCTCCGCAGGATCGGGGAGAGAACCATAGGCAATTATAATCTCAATAGCAATCATTGAGAAAAACCCTTTGATAACTTCTACTGAGTCTTCATCAGAAAAATCTGTTTGGGGTCGATTTAACTGGACTAGAGAAGGCCTTGAAATGTGATTGAGAATTTAACTGAATCTTTCCTGAAAGGTAAAGGTCAGTCATATGTAATGCATGATATGGATCAAGCAATGAAGTTCTCAATATAAATGAGATTCGTAAGGTATGATGCGTATATGCATGCTATGATGTATGAAGTGCGATGTATGTTTTTCGTCTAGGAAAGTAAATCCTTGACGGGTGCCGGGAAGTCACTCCTGGGCTGATGTTGGAGAATAGATTTTGCTTCCGCTGGGGATGATAGTTGCAAGTATACCGGTAGGAGAAGATGACTCCGTTGGGGAGTAAACTTGGCGAATGGATTACTCTGCGGGGAGAAAATTACTCTAGCGATCTGGCTGGGGAACAGAACTCTGTGGGGGGAGAGGTACTCTTGCTGAATTGTTGATAATAACTTGCTGGGGATACCATCGTTATATTGGAAGTGTTAATGGACTTCGCTGGGGATGAGAAGACTTCGTCGAGGACGCTCTTTCCGTGGCTTTTGGCTGAGGATAACCCAGTTATATCCCGGTAGGGAAATAACTCTTTGAATAAAGCCGGACGATGCGTTCGTGCTTTGCGGGGATAAGCTTCCAGAATCTACTGGGGATAAGCTTACTGCTTGGGGAGATGGATTCCAATTTTCCTGGGGAAGCTGGATTGGACTCTTCTGGGGAAGTTTTGAGATGCACTTGAAGTAACTCCACTGGATGTTTGATATGCCGCCGGGGAACAATCTTAGCTCAAGACTGCCGGGGATGTTTGTTAAGAATGTATGTATACTGCTGGAGAATGCTGAGATCTGCGGGAGGATACCCAACTTCCTTAAGGCTTGATAATAGCTTCGCTTGAGGAGAGTGTACTGATTTGCTGACTCACTCTCTGGGGAAGTAAGATATGCTGGCTGTGTTCTTCAACCGAACCTACCTTGATACCTTGGAGGACAGAATAATTAGATTGCTTAGACAACTCTTTATTGCCCCTGTTTCTAATGTTACCTGTAATTAATCCTTTGTTTCGCATGCAAATATTCATGAGTTAGCAAATTATTGTCAATGCATATATCACAAATTGAACCTTGGACGTTCTTCGCAAAACAAAACAGAAAAGGAAAAATAATTGGCACTTTTAACTGAAAAATATATTTGTATTGATTTTTGAATGGCCTGTAAATAGGCGTTTTGTGTACAAGAGGCTGACGTCCTAGTAAGAGCATGCCGCCGAACAAAGGAGTTTATACAAATTTTGTACAAAAGAAAATAAAACAGTTGTGTGAAGTGAATGATCCCATTGGGTTTCAACTCTGCTATTGCCTTTATAACTCCGAGCGTCTCATCACTTGATGACCTTGGTTGAAGATGAAGCTGACTGATCAATGCCGTCTGAACTTTGATGTAGATACCAGATTCTGGATGCTAGGTGATCCAATGAGACATAGTATTACGCTCTATCCTTAATTTTTGCCTGGACCGCCCTTTCGGGTTTTCAGTCCACCGGGATACCCATTTTTGCCCAAGCCGCCTTTTCAGGTTTTCGACTTGCCGGGTGTACAGATTTTTCATTTCATCCCTTCATTTTGCCCGAACCCTTTTGGTTCGCCGGGAAGCCCTAATTTTTGCCTAGGCATGTCAGCCTAGCGGGTCCTTTTTTATGCGTAGTATCTTTTTACTATGTCTGCATTAGCGGGGTGAGGAAGGTCGTCACCGTCCATGTTGGTTAAAATCATGGCTCCTCCTGAGAACACATGTTTAACCACAAATGGCCCTTCATACGTAGGGGTCCACTTGCCCCTTGGATCACTCTGAGGAAGAATGATTCGCTTGATTACCAGATCCCCAACTTGATATTCCTGTGGTCTGACCTTTTTGTTAAATGCCCTGATCATTCGTTTCTGGTACGTCTGACCATGACAAATAGCAGCAAGTCTCTTTTCGTCAATCAGATTTAGCTGATCAAGTCGTGTCTGGATCCAATCATCTTCACTCAGATCTGCATCCTTCATTATCCGGAGAGAGGGTATTTGCACTTCGATCGGTAAGACTGCCTCCATGCCGTAAACCAAAGAGAAAGGAGTTGCCCCGGTTGACGTCCTAGCTGAGGTACGGTACCCATGTAGAGCGAACGGTAACATCTCATGCCAATCTTTATAAGTCACTGTCATCTTCTGCACGATTTTCTTAATGTTCTTATTTGCTGCTTCTACAACCCCATTCATCTTCGGTCTGTAAGGAGAAGAATTGTGGTGTTGTATTTTGAACTGCTCGCAGAGCTCAGTGATCATCTTATTATTCAGATTGGTACCGTTGTCTGTAATAATTCTCTCAGGGACGCCGTATCGACAGATCAGATTATGCCGAATGAACCGTGCCACGACATTCTTGGTTACTGTAGCGTAGGAAGCTGCTTCAACCCACTTTGTAAAGTAATCAATCGCTACAAGGATGAAGCGATGCCCGTTAGACGCCGTAGGTCTGATCTCACCGATCATATCAATGCCCCACATTGCAAAAGGCCAAGGTGCAGTCAGGACATTTAGAGGAACTGGAGGAACATGCACCTTGTCTGCATAAACCTGGCACTTGTGACACGTCCGAGAATATTGGTAACAATCAGCTTCCATTGTGGACCAGAAATACCCTGCCCGAAGGATCTTTTTAGCCATAGTGTGTCCACTGGAATGTGTTCCGAAGGTACCCTCATATAGCTCCGCCATAATCCTTTCTGCTTCAGTCTTATCCACACAACGCAGTAAGGTCGAATCATGGTTTCGTTTATACAAGACGTTGTTGCTAAGGAAGAACTTTGCTGCGAACCTTCTCAGAAACTTCTTATCATTGACAGATGCACCTTCAGGGTATTCCTGAGCTTCCAAGTACCTCTTCACCTCATGGTACCAAGGCTTCTCAGTCACTAATTCAGTCTCAAGATCACAACAGTATGCCGGTTCATCCAGTTTCCAGATGATGATCCGGGGAGCCTCATTATCCCATTTGACTTTGAACATAGAAGCCATTGTAGCTAACGCGTCCACCAACTGATTCTCCTCTCTCGGGAAATGTTCAAAGGTTATCTCTGTAAAGTGGGGGATCATTGTCAACACACATTCTTTGTAAGGAATAAGATTTGGATGTTTCGTATCCCACTCGCCTTTGATCTGGTTGATCACAAGAGCGGAATCTCCGAAGACACTCAGAAACTTGATCCTTAAGTCAATTGCAGCTTGAAGACCCATGATGCATGCCTCATACTCTGCCATGTTGTTGGTACAATTGAAACATAGCCGGGCAGTGAGCGGGGTATGAGTGCCTTGAGGAGATATGATTATGGCGCCGATACCGTTACCCAAAGCATTGGAGGCTCCGTCAAAGTGCATAGACCATCGGGATCCTTCCTCAGGTCCTTCATCCGGTCCAGGTACTTCACAATCAGTCACAATCATGATGCTTTCGTCTGGAAACTCAAAGTTCATTGACTGATAATCGTCGACTGCCTGATGTGCCAAGTGGTCTGCCAATACACTTCCCTTGATGGCTTTCTGGGTTGTGTATTGAATGTCGTATTCCGTCAAGATCATTTGCCATCTTGCAATTCTCCCAGACAGAGCAGGCTTTTCGAATATATACTTTATAGGATCCATCTTTGAGATCAACAAGGTAGTGTGAGTCAGCATATACTGTCTCAGCCGGCGAGCAGCCCATACCAAAGCGCAACAAGTTTTCTCAAGCAGTGAGTATCGGGTCTCACAGTCGGTAAACTTTTTGCTAAGGTAATAAATGGCATGCTCTTTTCGGCCAGACTCGTCATGCTGCCCCAGCACACACCCCATTGAGTTGTCAAGCACTGTCAGGTATAATATCAGAGGTCTCCCTTCAACCGGTGGCATAAGGATGGGTGGTTCTTGGAGATACTCTTTGATTCTGTCGAAAGCAGCCTGACATTCATCATTCCAACGTACTACCTGATCTTTCCTCAGCAGCTTGAAGATTGGCTCACAGGTAGCAGTTAGGTGTGAGATGAACCGAGCAATGTAATTCAGGCGTCCTAAAAAACCTCTGACCTCTTTCTCTGTCTTAGGAACTGGCATCTCTTGAATAGCTTTAACCTTGGCAGGGTCCACTTGAATACCCTTATCACTTACAACGAAGCCTAGCAACTTCCCAGATCTTACCCCGAAGGTGCACTTGTTCGGGTTCAACCTCAGCTTGTACAGTTTCAGATGGTCAAACAATTTCTGCAGATGATCAAGGTGTTCTTCCTCAGTCTGGGACCTTGCGATCATGTCGTCAACATACACTTCTATCTCATGATGGATCATATCATGAAATAAAGCAACCATGGCACGCTGGTAGGTTGCCCCAGCGTTCTTTAGTCCAAAAGGCATGACCTTGTAGCAGAAGGTGCCCCACTGAGTAACAAATGTAGTCTTTTCCATGTCTTCAGGAGCCATCTTGATCTGATTATAGCCTGAAAAACCATCCATGAAAGAGAACACCTTATGCTGAGCTGTATTATCAACAAGGACATCAATGTGAGGTAGAGGGAAGTCATCTTTGGGGCTGGCCCTGTTCAGATCCCTGTAGTCGACACACATTCTGACCTTACCGTCTTTCTTTGGTACCGGCACCACATTAGCAACCCACTGAGGGTAAGAAGTCACTGCAAGGAACCCAGCATCAAACTGTTTCATAACCTCGGCTTTAATCTTCTCAGACATCTCTGGACGCATACGACAGACCTTTTGCTTAACCGGAGGGCAATCTTCCTTAGTTGGCAAGTGATGGACCACAATATCGGTATCCAACCCGGGCATGTCTTCATAGGACCAAGCAAAGATCTCCATATAATCATGCAGCATTTGAGTCAATCGTTGCTTCACGCTGAGCTCTAGGTTGGCACCAATCTTTACCTCTTTCTTGTCTGCCTCAGTACCCAAGTTTATTGTTTCCACTGGCTCTTCATGGGGTTGAATTGCCCTCTCTTCCTGAAGCAACAGTCTTGCAAGCTCGCCAGGCGCTTCGCAATCATCTTCACCTTCGTCTTCGGCTAAGTTGATCGGATTTTCGAAGTCATAACTGGCAGTAGCAGAGTCGTTATCAGTGGGATCTAGGGTGGATTGGAACCTGTATGAGTGAGTGTGTGTGTAAATACAGCTGTTTTGCAATATATAAAGAAAGGAAAGAAAAAGAGCGCAAGATTTGAAATGTGAAAAACGTCCAATGCTTTTATTTATGATATATGACAGTGACAAACAAAAGCCCTCATAAATAAGACCACGGTGCCCCGGGTAAGACACCGGGCCATACAGTTTCAAATTATTGTTTATTACAAATCCAAAACAAAGAAGTTCATTTACTGGGGAACAAAAGTTATGGGTGTAAAGTCTTTAGCAGTCCAATTGGTCAATCCACCATCAGTCGTTGGGTAGATCCAGCTATCGAACTCTGACTCTTCCACTTCGTCTTCGTCCCCAATAGCATTCACTCCATGAGCAGGCAGGGGAGCTGTCACTACATTAGGCTTCTCAGATGCCTCAAACTGTACTTCCTTGGCGTCAACAAGGTCCTGCAGCTTGCTCCTTAATGCCCAACAGTCATCAGTGGAATGCCCCGGGCTGTCAGAATGGTAAGCACAGCGGGCATTTGGGTTGTATTTAGGAGATGTAGTATTTGGAAACTTCGGAGCCTCTCTAACAGTCACTAGGTTGGTGGACAACAACTGTGGCAAGATCTGCGATAAAGTCATGCTCAAACGGGTAAACTCTCTCCGGGGTCTTTCAGCCCTTTGAGGATTGGTTGGCTGAGGAGCGGCAGCAGGCTTAGAAATCATTACCGCATTGACAGATTGGCGGCGCTCAGATCTCTCTGGTCTCTTGGAACCATATACAGCACTAGCCTCCTTTTTGAAGGGTTTCTTTTCAGCATTGGAGGAGGCAACCTTCTGTATCTTCCCCGATTTTATACTGGCCTCGATCCTTTCACCAGTTAGGATCAGATCAGTAAACCCAGCAGAGGAATTACCAATGAGATGATTGAAAAATGGACCAGATAGGGTCCCCAAAAACATATCCACCAGCTCCCGGTCCGTCAATGGTGGCTGCACCCTGCCAGCCAGATCTCTCCATTTCTGGGCATACTCCTTAAAACCTTCACCCGACCCTAGCGACATACCCTGGAGTTGGGTACGCGTAGGAGCGAGGTCGGAATTATATTGATACTGCTTGTAAAAAGCAGTGGCCAGATCTTCCCAGTTACGAATGTTGGTTCCCTCCAACTGATAGAACCATTCGAGGTGAGTCCCTGAAAGACTCTCCTGGAAGAAGTGGATCCATAAGTTCCTGTCTGCTGTGTAAGGCTGGATCTTCCTTACATAAGAACGGAGGTGCATCTTGGGACAGGAAGCCCCGTCATACTTCACAAAGGCAGGTGCCTTGAACTTGTGTGGAATCACCACCCCAGTAGATAACCCCAAGTCTCTGAAATCCAGTCCAGGCACACGCTGAATTTCCATAGCTTTTAATCTGTCCTCCAGCTGCTTGTACCGGTCTTCAGCGGGAGGGTACTGTTCATCGTTGAAGTCTGTTTCAGTATCAGAGACCACAGGAGTAGGGACCTCCCTTTCTTGGTGACTACCTTCCCCCACAGATGGAGTAGTCCTCTCAGCCTCATTCTGCAAGGTGTTCCCGAGTCTGCGCCCAGTGTTAAATAACACAGTCCTCTTCTTCTTCTTATTTTTCTTCAGAAGCATAGCCTTCAGCTCTTTTTGACCTTGAGCCAGACCCATGATCAGCTCCTGAAATTGGGCGTTCTGCGCCTGAAGGGCCTTGATAGATGTCTCGGTTGATGATTCAGGGTTCATGATGCTGAAATAAACAGCGAAGAACAGTCAGCAACCTGAAAAGAAGAGTACCCGTGATGTATATGATGAATGGAATGCGTATGATTTATGTTTTCAAAGACAATCGGGAATCAACTTTGTAAACAAAAAGGAACACACTTCATTAGATTCAACTTTGAAACTGAAATTATTCAACAGGTTGCCCTTAGGCGTTACATGAAAGGAAATACTGAAAAGGGAAGTAAAATTGTAAAAGGAACATCCAGAGCTCCTTATTGATCCCATGGTCTCCTCTTCTCAGTACGGATGTAGGCATTCAGAGCTCGCTCATTCTCCAACTGCTTTGTCAGCTTCTGGATCTTCAATTCCTGCTCGTTGAACTTTTCCCGGTAAGAATCCCGTTCTTCTCGCAGTTGCGACCAAGACCTCTTTAATGTCTCATAATCAGTAGGTATCTGAGGAGGAAAGACAGTTGGAGGAACACCATCTTTGTCAGGACACTCAAGAATGACAGGTCTGACAGCTTCATATGGCATACCTAACTTCTGAGCTCGGATGCGAACCCATTTGTAATAGGCTTCCATAGGTAAAGAAGTCTTTGGTCCCAACTCTTGTGGGTCAGCTTTATGAACTTTGTCCCAATCCTTGATGAACCTACGACGCAGCTCGTCACTATCCACCTGAAACTCAAAACTGATGTGAGGCACCAACATTTTATGAGGCCCTGCTCTTCTTGCTCTTCCAAACTGACGGAGTGCTAGACATGGATTGTAAGAAATTCCTCCTTGGGTACCAATCAGAGGAACATTAGGGTATTCCCCGCATCGATCAATAATAGTTATCTCATCCAAACATCTGCTAGTCCAAATGATGTCTTTATCGGTGAGAGACATTAACCTATGAGCCCAACCTCTTCCTTCTTGGTTTTTCAGCATGAACTTAGGGAGGTGCGAAATAAACCACCTCACTAACAAAGGGATACAACACCATAGGGTTCCTCGTCTTCGGGTAGTACGAGCATGAAGTTGTTGCAAGATGTCACCCAAGAGAGTGGGTACGGGATTCTGAGACATAAAGATCCTTATGGCAGTGACATTGATGAAGTTGTCAGGATTAGGAAACAAGACTAACCCATAGATTAGGAGAGCCAAGATGTCTTCATATGCCCTAAAGTCCAGGTCATTTCAGAAACTGTTAGCTTTACCAACCAGAAATTTGGCCAAGAAACCCTTAACTCCGCTTCTAGTTACCCAGTTGTCCATTACTTCTTGCTGTGTCAAGGGAAGAGCTGTAGCAACATCCTCAAGCCTGAGGGTCTTTTCCCAACCGGTAAAGGGAGTCTGATCCAGGATAGGGATACCAAGCAAATCAGAGAACTCTTCCAGGGTAGGGACCAGCTGGAAGTCTTGAAAGGTGAAGCACTGGTACAGAGGGTCATAGAACTGGGTCAGGACACTCATCAATTGTTGATCCCGCTTTGCAGTGACTAAACTGAGAAGAGAACCATGCCTCTGAATGAAGGAAGTGGTATTTGGAATCCTGCTAACCAACTCTTCAAGCAACTCAGGTGAGTGAACAAAGTTGAACCGGATAGTATTCCTTCGCACAGGCATCATGGTGTCCTACAAAACAGAGCAAAGGTGAAACCCTCTTGTCTTTGAAAAGGTCAGTCCTTATGCAGGGTGCATGCAATGCTCATGATGTCATGATGTTATGATAAAGCACACCATAAATAGATACAAAGGCAAACATGGTAAGGCACACAAGTCACACAAGGCAAGCCCCTAAAGTTTAGGCCAACATGAGGTCTAGGTACTACCCTCTTTCAGTTTGTCGGTTCATACCTGTCCTATCAAAGTAACCGGGTTCTTAGAGGATCCCAATATCACTGACTATCCTCAATCGGTCATAACTCCAGCATCGCAATCTTTTCTTGCAGCCAGAACCATCACGAGAGTTTAGCCTCAATGGGCGTAGCATACTGCTACTGTTCTAATGGCCAAGTTGTGTCAATTAAGGTTCTAAGGTTGTTGGTGCTTAATGACTCCTTAGAAGACCCATATTCTCCTCGTTGCAACACAAGGGATATCGGTACAGACCAAGATGCCACACCAACGTAGCCACTGTTTCACCCGTGTCGGTCTACGCCGGACAGGTCCCTCACAGCTTATGCTACCTAAACAGGGTATCCCCAGATCCGGGTTAGGATCTATGTAACTCCGATGCAACCCACAATAGTAAAGCAAGCAAATCAATACAATTGAAAACACAGTTATGAACTATCCCTAAGGTACACCTCACTTTAAGTTTGTGTCCCCAGCAGAGTCGCCAGTTCTGTGATCGGTGGATCTGGAACTGACTGTTAAACGCTGGTTCGCGAAATGTCACGGAAGCAAGAGTCGCCACCGTCTTTTATTTTCTCCAAATGGAAAGGACAAAAGCACAGAAAAATTCCTTATAGAGATTGCTCTCGGTTCGGGAGGTAGATTATAGAAAGGGAAGGTGTTAGCACCCTTTCTATCCATGGTTATCCATGGGCTCTTAGATACTTGCTCATTTGTGTTTTCAAAATTTGTTTGCTTTTCAAGTGTGTGTGGGTTTTGAAAAAGTTCGTTTGAAAAAAAACTTCTAAGTAACTCTTGTATCAGTCCTCAAGAGTGTATGAAGTGTTTTGTTTGAAAACTTTTTGAAAAGTGTCGGTGCGAAAAGTATTTTTTGAATTTGTTTTGAATTTAGAGCAAGTATCTGGAAGAACCTACCTACCCTAAGGAATTCGTCTGTGTAAATGTCCTTTAAAGTAGTGCCATCCCACCATTGAGAGGTAGGTAGCACCACCTTTGGAGGTGTTCGGGTCAATTCGAGGTTCGGGACATGGTGATCACCGGAGCAATAGGAAGACACCTTAGAAGCTACCCTCATGCCAGGTTCCCGGATCATGAGGACTTACTAAGACATCCTCTACTCGACGATCACCTTTCGAGGCAAGGCAACAGTGAGGCGTACCCTAGGGGTGGTGTGTGATTTTGTGTGTCATTTTCAGTTTATTGTTTGTCTTGTCATGTATTAGTGATCTACGCTTTTGATTTTTATTTTTGAGCATTCATTCTTTCATGTTATTGTTTAACAGTTAAAAGTGCGGGAATTTAAAGTGCGGAAAAGATAAAAGGTCCTACGCTATTACAAGGGCGCGGGTCTACAATGCCAAATTAATCCAGACCCGATTTAAAATAAAGTGCAGAAAATAAACGTCTAATTAACTATTACAGGGCTTTGGAGCAAGTACATGATATTCACAAAAAGAAATAAATAAAACGCGCGAAACAAAACTGTAATCGAATGCGAGGGCGTTGAACCCTTTAAAGGAATTAAAATAAAATTATTAAAATAATTAAGTTAAATAAAAAGAAAGAACTTATTTTTTATGTTTTTGTTTTTATGACATTAAAAAAAATTAAATTAATTAAAAGTCAAATAATTCTAATTCTAATTGTTTTTTTTTTAATTTATTAAAGAAAATGCATTAAAGTTAAAACCTAGAATTAAAACTAAATTAATTATAAAATTTATTTACAAAATTAATGGTTAATGATACTTATAATAAAAATATTTAATTAATTAAAAAAAAGGGTAAAAAGTGCTAAAGGCCTATTTTATTATTTTTGGTTATTGAGAAAAAGAATTAAATTAACAACCTAAAATTAAAACTAAATTAATTAGGGGATTTATTTACAAAACTACTAAAATAAAATATTTATTATTTTTTTATCTTTTCTGATTTTTTTGTGTTTTTTATATGTCATGAAAATATTAATTAATAAAAAAAAGCAATAATTAAAAGAATATAAAAATAAAAAGAAACAAAGAATGAAAAGAAATGCAAAACCTAAGGGGGTCTGCCCCTAATTTGGAGGGTGAGGTCCAGTAATCTGAGCCCAATAAGCCTTAAGCCTGGCTGACTCCTCCACTCACGTACCCAAGCGTTGACTCGTGTGTACCGTGCTCCTCAGATCTGGGCCTTTGAATTGATGAGATTGAACGCGTGGCAGGTTTGATTTGGGAGATGCATGGTGTGCCTTACTATTGAAGCTGCATGGGAATGTTAATTGAAAAATAATATTGAAAGGGGTGAGGACCTGGGTCTCGAACCCAGGTCATGAACGTTGCCAACGCCTATGCTTACCACTGAACCATCCAACGCGCCTTGTATATCATATGAGAAACAAAAAATATAAAATAAAATGGTCGTTAGTGTTATAAAAAAAAAGCGCGCTGGATTCAAACCAGCCACTCACAGCGTGACACACAGTCGTCTTCCCCAATGTACCTGTAATGAAAATGAAATAGCGGGGGTTTTAAACCCCCCCAAAACTCAAGCTATTTGAAAATAGCGAATAGGCCATGCCTAAACATAAATTGAGCGCGACAACAAAAATGGAATCCTCATGTTGCCACGATTTCGTTCATGTTGGTGTTAAGGTCCAATTTTACCACATAACCAAAGCCCTAATTCTAAGTTTCATGAACCCTAGTTTTTGTTCATGGTAGAATCGGATTCAGACACCTATAATCCAATTGGATGACACCAAAAGCTTCAGAGGACAATTGTTAGTACAAATCAAGCAATAAAAATCAATGGGAATGGATGATTCGTGCTATGCATTTCTGAAAAAATATACAAACCGTGTAGCTCTGTGGGACTGATTCCTTGCACGTTTGAGTGTGGTTTTGATCGCTGGAGCTTCCTTGGGAACTCAGGAATATGTTTTGATCAAAATGGAGGCTCAACAAATGCTCCAAGGCAGTTTTCAGTTTTAAAAAAAAAAGGCCAAAAATGTGAGTTTGCTTTTTGTGTTCTTGCGCAGCTTTGCTCTCAATCTTGCTTCTGATCCTTTGCTTAGGTCTTATGCAACATGTATGAAGAGGAATTATGGATCCATAATGCATAGCATTCAATTTCAAGATTCTCCATAAACCTCCATAACCAAATTTCCATTTTTGAACCATTTTTGAATTCTTGCTCTTTTTGGTCCCATGCACGAATTTGGCATATGCTTAAAGGTGATTCAAGATCCATCAAAGTCAAATATCTTCTTTAATTAGGCTTTTTTGATTTTCCTTTGATTTTAAAAAATTTAAAATTAATTAAATCTAATAAAATCAATAAAAAATGAAAAAATTAATTAAAAAATTTGAAATAAAATATGGGACACGTGGGAAGCATGGCCAAGTTAATTCAAGTGGAAAAAGTGGGCCCCTTTTGTCAAAAATGAAATTTCAAGGATAAATAATTTTGGCCATTTCACAAAAATTTCCCAACTTCTCCAATGCATATCTTGCTCAATTTTTAAGCTTTGATCATGTTCTTGGACATTTTGGAAAGGTATTGAAGTCCTCTAACCAATGTCTTTGGTCCCATGTCATTTTGATTTACCAATATCAAGTTATGGTCTTTGACTTAAAGTCCCTTTTTGTTGACTTTTGAAAATGACCTATAATGTTGAAATTGATAACTTTTTTTGAGAGCATTTCTTGGACTTGAAGTAAGAAGATGAGTTGTAGGAAATGTCTTTCTCTTCAAAATGAGCTTTGGATGGAATTTTTCTGATAATCCATGTGAAAGTTATGCCCTGGTCAATTTACAGTTGACTTTTTCAACTGTCCAAATAAGGAAACCTTTGCATCTTGATGATTTTTGAGCCAAGCTTTGAGAATCATGATCAAGCATTGATCAAATGATGTTTGTGGCTTCAAAATAAAATGTTGACCAAAAATTTGAACTTTTGACTGCCAAATGACCATTTTGCCCCTACAGTTGACTGTAGTGCAATTAGGGTTTTAACTGTGCAATTTTGTGCTGAAAGTCTTGAAACTTGGTATGAGGATGCTAGACCATATTTGTAGGCATGTGAGACTTGATTGGACCCTTGGAAACTTCATTTTCTTGATCAGAACCAAAACCCTAATTTTGACTGTTCATGAGACTCTTACACTGTGCAACCCTTGGGGAATTTTGAAGCTTGACTTGGCAAATCTTTGAAGAATATGGGAGGGCAAATTTTGGGGTACAACAGTATCCAATAGAGCGATACATGAAGATTCTAAAAGGGTATACAAAAAACCCACACCGTCCAGAAGCATCGATTATTGAGAGGTATATTACAGAAGAAGCAATTGAGTTTTGTTCTAACTATTTGTCAGGAGTGGATGTTGTAGGGGTTCCCAAGTCTCGTCATGATGGAAGATATGAGGGTGTGGGTACACAACGTTTAAAAGTAAAGAGCTTAAGTATTGATGTGGTTGTTCAAGCGCATTTGTATATATTGAATAACATAGATGAAGTTCAACCTTACTTATCTGCTCACAAAAGCATCATAAAGAAAAAGTACCCCAAGATGAATGAAAGAGGGTTGTTAAAAGAGCATAATAAGAGTTTCTCTGAGTGGTTTAAAGAAAGAATTGCTAATGAAGATAGTGTTTCTAATACAATTAAGTGGTTGTCTTATGGGCCTAAATGTAACATAATAACTTGGAGTGGATATGATATTAATAAAACCTCTTTTTATACAAAGTCAAAGGATGACCGTAGTACCACGCAAAATAGTGGGGTAATGATTGTGGCCGAGTCCATGCACTTCTCTAGTGCTAAAGATAAAAACCCGGTTATGGCATCTACACCGTACTTTGGGGTGATTGAAGAGATTTGGGAAGTTAATTATGTTGTGTTTAAAGTTCCTGTATTTAAATGCAAATGGATTGATATCAACAGTGGTGTAAGAATCGATGAATTTGGAGTTACACTGGTTGATCTTAGCAAGTTAGCTTATGCGAACGAACCATTCATCATGGAATCTCAAGCAAAATAAGTGTTTTATGTCACAAATCCTTCTAATAAAAACTGGTCAGTGGTTTTACAAGGAAAGGTCCATGATAGCGATGAAAATCATGATGAGAATCTTGATATTTCTGAAACTCATCCTTTCTCAACAAATGTGACTACATTCATTGAAGAAAATGAAGGGGATGATGTGCATGCTATTCGCATAGACCATGAAGAAGGGATATGGGAGGACTAGTAATATTTTTTGTATAAGTTAATTCCACGTTACTTTATTTTCTAATTATTTTTATTTTGTGCTTAATTTTATTTCTAATTGTTTTTATTTTTTGCTTAATATTATTTCTAATTATTTTTATTTTGTGTAAACAGATACATGGGTGATTCAAACGACAACCCATCTTCATCTAGTAACCCCAATAAAAGAAGAGTTAGAGGTCTCACTTTCATGACACAGATTGACAAAGTTCATCAAACAGGTGAAAAGATAAAGGTCGAGTTTAATGCAAGAACCTATGAATGTATTGGTGTTGGTAAAAGTGCTACACATTTCAAGAGTTATATAGCATCTCTTGCTCGACAGTACTGTAGTATTGTGAAAAATGACTGGAAAGAAGTAGATGAAGGCGTAAAAGATGCTATTTGGACTGATATTCAGGTATTTTAAATACAATATTATGATACGGTGGGAGAACTGACTTGAGGTTTTGCGTTTGTGTTTGCAAATGTTTCGGTTTAGCAAGAGTCGCCACTGACTTTTTATTTTATCCAAAGGAAAGGTCAAAAAGCACAAGAAAGACCTTTGAGATGTTTTCTTGGGTTCGGGGGGTAGATTATGAAAAGGGAAGGTGCTAGCACCCTTTTCATCCATGGTTTTCCATGGGCTCTTAGTTACTTGTTTAGATCACTTGCTTTGCTTTTCCAATTGTTTGAAATGGTGCTTTGTGTGGTTTTGAAAGTATTTTGAAAAGAGGCCTTTGTCTAAGCAACCTTTGTAATGATTCTTGTTTGAATGTATACAAAGGTTTTTGTCTTTTGAAAAATGTTTCAATGTTTGAAGGTTTGTTTTGGGAAATTGTTTTGAAATTGTGTGTGTGTTTTTGAATTTAGCAAGGATGGTTTTGCAAGTTGATCAAGTAACTAGGAGTTGTCTACCCTACTCAAAGATCTTTCCTACACATTTTTAACCCTTTTGACATTGTTGTTTTACCATTGTATTTGGTAAATAACCTTGTATTAGGATGTTAAACGGGACGGGCGCGGGTTACCGTATGACCATGATAACAATGTTGCCAAGTATCTTAGCAAGTTTTTTTGAGGGACTAGATCATTTTTTGTATAGGCAACCAAGATAGCATCGTCGAGGGACTATGATCTTTTGTTTGATTTGTTTTGCCAAGATACCTAGCATGCACACCATGGCCATGTTTTTTAAGGCAACAAGTGGGTGAAACCCTAGAGATGCTTGTGTGTATTGTGTTGTCATTTTTCAGGCATTTTTGTCTTGTGTTTAGTCATATTATTTGTTTGATTTTGGTCTTTGCATACAAACCCTAGTTTTTACTATCATGCATATTTGAAAGCAATAAAATGCGTAAAAGTAAATCTACAACTATTACAACATTGATATGGGGAGGGGGATACAAGTTTGAATAGGGGGATATTTGCAAGAAAATAAAACCCTAAAACTATTACAACCATATTGAATTTATTTGCATAAATAAATAAATGGACAATTACTTAAATATGCAATTAAATATAAATATGCAAAAATGTTTTTGTATTATTTTTATGTATGTAAAAATAAATTTATTCATGTATTAAAAATAAGAAAATAAAAGATTATTTTTGGAAAGGGTAGAAACCCTAGTTTTTGTTTTAAGAAAATATATATATTATATTATTTATTTATGTACAAGAAAATAAATAAAAATATATACAAAAGTGTTAAAAAATTAAAATGTGTGGGAAAATATTATTTAAGTGTATAATATAATAAAATAAAAATATGTAAGTATTTTAATTTTATTTACAAATTTATTTAAGAAAATAAAAGTATTTAACCTAATAAACTATTTTTTGTCATAAAAAATAATAAAAATAATAAAATAAAAATGTGAAAATTTAAGAAAATATTTTTGGTGATTTTTAATATTTAGAAAAAATAAATAAAAGTCAGAAATGTAAAAGAAATAAAAAATATACAAAAATAAAGAAATGGGCCAAGGGGGTGCAAAAAGTAGGATGTGGGGTGTCAAAAGCAGGACAAAGCCAGACCCAACCCAAGTCACGCTTCATCCCTGTCCTCTGGCCAGAAACACGTGCGCGCCATGTTCAAATTGGTAACTCCTGCATACGTGCTCAAAAATAAAATCTTGCAACATGAAAGTTATAGCTCATGATCACACGATTCTAACCATATAAAAAACTTGATCTAACTCTCAAAGACCAGAGATAATTTTATTGGCCCTAAATCTTGACCTAGTTTTTTCAGAAAGTTCAACTATCAAATACTCCTAGCTCAGTTAACATAAACGAATTCTATGCATATGTACAGCTCAAGGGCAATGAGGATTACATTTTTGCTTCACAAACCTAAGCCTAATGATTCCTAAATAAGGAGATAGAAGTTTGAAATTTACCTGTTTCAGTCAAGATCGAGTATGGCAATGTAGGGGTTTTTGATGAGGCCTGAAGGTCGTGTTAACTTGCCTGAAGTTCACTCAACCTTCCCCGATGCTTGGCTTGCTTTGAAATGGCCTGAATATGCTTGTAGAACTCAACCTGCAAAGCTTCAAAGTAAAAATGGTGAAGTGTGAAAATGGAGTTACAGTGACTTGAGAATGGTTGGGATAGTTTAGGTATGTTGTATGGAGTGTGTTGGAACTGGTTTCAAGCAAAACACACGAGTGGATTTTGTTTTGGAAGTGAATCTGCAGAACCTGCCATATTTTGACAAGAACTTGTGTTTTGGTGTTTTGGAGGGTTTGAGAACTTACTAGCTCGTGTTTCTGGCTTGGTGTGATGTGCTTCACTTGTTTGAAATCTGCACAAAGTTTGGTTTTATCAGATTGAAGAGTTATCTCACTTTTGCAAGGTTTCTTGTTTTTGAAGCAAAAGTGGGAAGTGACAAAGGCAAGGCCTGTACATGCTAGCTCCAACCTTGCACATAGTTGGTACATCTTTCCTGATATTAGTAAACTTTGTTTGCATAAAGAAATCAGGTCCATGGCTCAAGACAAACAAAATTGCCAAAAGCATGCTTTATGTAAATGGCATTGTTAACTTTTTGCCAAAAATGGATTAAACCTTTGTATAATGCTTCATAGATCAGAACAATTCCCTAATCCAATGTGTTTGCATTTAATTTATGAGTGTGGAAAGTTTTAAGGCCTGTAAACTAAGTACAAGCATGCTTTGGACAAAATTGCAAGTTGTAGCAATGGTGCAAAATGCCTTGGACAAAAGTGATGATTTCCCATTTTCAATCCTTCGATTCTCCCTAACCACAAATGATCTTGGAGAGTTCTTGGACATTTTGGAAATCTTGTAACATGCTCTACAATCCATCTTTGAAATGAATTTTGAGATTCCAATTTGAACTAGGTGAAAATTTGCCATGAAGATAGGTCAAAATCCTGCCTAAACTAGGGCAAAATTTCACTAAGTTAAAAGTTTCATGGACCCTTGTTCACAAAATCATAACTTGAGATCCAAGCATCTTTTGGGAAAATTTGTGAATCAAAGTTGTAGATTTTTTGGAGGACTACAACTTTCATGTTGGAAGTTTTCTTTGAATCCAATTGCATCATGGTGAAAAAGTTGGGCAAAGTTAGGAAAAAATAAGAAATTTTCATAACTTAGAAAAATTCTAAATTATGAAAATTTTCCATTTTAAACCCTAATTTTGAAAATTAGGTTTCTTGGTCAACAAGTTTCATGTTTTGACACATCTTAATGAAAAATGACCCTTGGCACTTGATTTTGACCAAAAAGTCAGAGTTTGACTTTTTAGTGTACAGTTGATTTCTGATCAGTTGACTGGAAAATTCATCTATCAATCCAATGCATTTGAGATCTTTTGAACCTTGTGATTAGGTCAAGATGATGCCATAGAGTCCTTGAAACCATGCTTGAACCCAATTTTCCATTGGCTAAGTGAAAAAAATCATAAATTGCCCTTATACAATCAAAACCCTAAAAATGACCATTTTGCCCTTTTGATGATCTGATCAAATTTCTTGAGGAGTTGTGGTCCAAACTTGATAAAATGGTTCATATGAGCCTATAATATTGATGTGGATAAAAAATTATGAGGTTTGACTATAAATTGGCCACAATTGACTTTTTCCCCAATACAGTTGATTTCTAGGTCAATTGTCCAATTGACTGGGCAAAAATTTGATTCAAGGCTTGAAACTTGGTATGACCAATCTTAGGAGTCCAACATGAAGCATGAAAGTCACATTGAGCATTGAAAGTCTAAGAATACTTGTGCAAACTCAAACCCTAATTTCAGGTCATCAATGCAAGGAGATGTCTTGAGCTGAGTAAACCCTAGTCCTGTCTGGAGTCCAAAGAGCCTTGTGCGGGGAAATCTTGATAAAATGAGAGGACAAATTTTGGGCTACAACAAATACTTTATTATATTTTATAATCATATACTAATTAACAACATATGACATATACTATATTTGTAGGCTCATTTTACTATTCCAGAATGTAAAGATCCAAAGAAGGATAGGTTGAAGAAAGAATGGATTAAATATGCGAGAGAGCGATGGAGAGGTTTTAAGACACAACTCACAGATAGATATATTAATCATCCCATAGAAAATGATCCTCCTCCATATGTCAAGTATAACTTTATTACGGAAGACGCATGGAAAGAGTTTCTCAAGATTCGAGATACCCTTGAATTTAAGGTTAGTAGGAGTTATATGTTTTTGTGTGCATAACATTTTTATTATATTTATTGATTAATTACTTGTTTGAGTTTATAATAGGAAAAAAGTCAAAAGGGTAAGGATAATGTGGCTAAGAATGTATACCCACACATATTGTCTCGTGGAGGGTATCGCTTGCTTGAGGAGAAAATTATGAAAGAAAAGTCATCATCGAGAGATAATTCCACATTAGATGATAATGGTAGTCCATCTCCACCATTACGCCATGAGTTATGGAAGAGAGCACGACAAAAGAAAGTAGGAGAATACACATCAAAATCTACACAAGAGGTTGCTGAAAAAATTATAAGTAAACAACGAAAAATTATTCAAGTATCATTATATTTGTGATTGATTAATTGTTGTTTTTGCATTTTGTAGGATTCTCTAGTTCAAGAAGCTGAAAAAGGTGCAATTGTTTCGGATGGACGTAACGATATCTTAACATTAGCCATTGGAACATCTGAACATGGAGGTCGTGTTCGTGGTGTTGGAAAACACCATAAACAAAGCACTTACTTTGGAAGGTCACGTCAACATATTGACGTAAATGAACAACTTGCAATATTGGAAACGAAACTTAGAGCTGAACTTGAAGAAAAGTTGGTTGAAGAGCGTAAGATGTTTCAACAATCATTAATGGAGACACTTAAGTCTATGGGTTTATCACAAAGCACAGGTGATATTAAATGCATTGAAAAAATGGAAATTATCGATGGAAGCAGAAAAGGAAGTTGTTCAGCTGTAAAAGGAAGCACAAAAGAGATCACAAAAGACGTGGAAGTTGATGATGTTCAGAGATTGTTACTTATGGTTTTGAAAATGGATGATAACCATTTGGCAATACAATTAAGTCATTGTGCGAGTGTCTCTAATTTTTATGTTTCAGCTAAGTGTATCAGAGAGTTATTGGTGGGTTTAGGTCATTGGCTTGACGTGTCTATTCTGCAAATTTGGTGCACGTAAGTACATTTTATTGTTTTATTAAAGTCAATCTCTATTAATATGTTATATCTCTCATCACTTTGATTCTAATGTTTATTTTAAAATTATTCAGGTATATTCATCGTGTATGTCTTGAGAATTCCATTTCAGAATTATATGGATTTATGGACCCTGCTAGGTGTATTTATAATGATAATGGAGCGAAATCTCAAGAGGATGTTAAAAATTACGTACTAGAAAAGTTATGTGATGAAAACAGAGTGTGCCACTTACTACCATTAATTCATGGGTAAGAATTTTTATGAAATTGTGTTTTATATTATTTAATTTTGATAACATATATATTTTATGTGACTTTTCTGTTTCAACACACACGTACAAGAGACATTGGCAATTAATAGTCATGTGTCCAAGAGACAATTTAGTTGTCGTATTTTGTTCACTTCATCGGGAAATTGACCAGAACACGAAGAAAATTATTACAAAGTAAGTTTATCTTTCATGTGACTTTCATTGACAACTAATAGTTATGTGATTTTTCATTGACGAGTAAATTTAGTTATGTGATTGATATCTTTCTGTATTAGTTCTTTTGGGATTCATCAAATGGCAAATGTAAATAGAAAAAAGGCTACATGGCTTCATCCCCATGTAAGTGTGATGTAAATTGTAATTTTATAGTTAAATTTATGATAAATATTCACTAATTATGTCAGTCAATTGTAGACAAGACAATAACATAACTCTAATGATTGTGGATACTATGTAATGAAAAATATGTTGGATATTGTCTCTGCTAATATAACCGAGAATTGGATGCAGGTACTAAAAATAACTTTACGTTGTTATTTACTTTTTGTTTTTCGACTTAATATGAATTTTTAAAAAATAACTCTACATTGTTATATTTATGTATTATAGGTATTTGATGATCCAACAGAATTAACACAAGATGATTTGTATGATTTGCGACTCTGTTGGGTAAAATGTTTCTTTGAGTTATATAAAAATTAAGTTTATCTCGGTGAGTTTTATAGAATTGTCTAAGTTGTGGTTTTTGCACATAATTGTTATTATTGAGTTTTTGCATAATACATGTGGTTTTTGCACATGTATTGAGTTTCTTGATTTTTTTTGCTGATGTTAATTGTTATTATTTTATTGTCAGGCAATGTGATTTTGGTGTTGTCTACCGAAGTTATAACTCATCTACTTGTGGATTTTATATTGGTAATTCAAGTTTGGAAAAAGACTTATAAATAGTTGAATATTTTTGTATATTTTGTGAAGAATATGTAATTGTAAGTTTGTTGTGAGTTTGTTTGTTGTGATACAATACAAGTTTGCAATATAATTGTTCAATTTGTAAGTTTGTTGTAAAAAATATGAAAACATTGACCTAGATGTGGTCTATGTGATGTTGGAAAGCTATGAAATCTATATAGCGACATAAATATAGTCTGTGTGATATTGGAAAAATATGAAAAAATGGGTACAAATTATTTTTGTACAGGGAAACATCCAGAAAATAAATAATTTATTCTCAAAAAATTTCATACATTTTACATCGGTTATTACTCCCAACTGATGTAAAAACTTTCAAAAAGGGACTTTTTACATCGGTTATTACTCCCAGTCGATGTAAAAAGTTGCATCACTTTTTTTAAAATAATGATATAACTGTTTCTTACATCATTTTTATATTATAACCGATGTAAAAAAGGGACTTTTTACATCGGTTATTACTTCCAACCGATGTAAAAAATTGCATCAATTTTTTTAAAATAATGTTATAATTGTTTCTTACATTATTCTTATATTATAACCGATGTAAAAAAGGGACTTTTTACATCGGTTATTACTTCCAACCGATGTAAAAAGTTGCGTCAATTTTTTTAAAATAATGGTATAACTGTTTCTTACATCATTCTTATATTATAACTGATGTAAAAAAGAGACTTTTTACATTGGACCCAAAATCGATGTAAAAAGTACCTGATTTACTATATCGCCTGACTTTACATCAGACCCAGAACCAATGTAAAAAGTCAGTTTCACCCGATGTAAAAAGTCATTTCTGCATTAGTGTTTGTTAGAAGGAATAGGAAGAAAGAAGCAGTAGAAAGAAATAAGGATTTGGAAGAGAACGTGCAAGCTGCTAGAGAAAGTGGAAAACGGCAAGAACGTGAATTCAACCGGAAATTGTAGAGCGACCTTCAATCCAAGGTAATGGTGGGGTTCTAACTCTATAATTGGGTTTATGAGGATTGGTATGTGGGATTAGTGGTGATTGTTGTCTTGTTCTTGAATTGAAAATATATGATTGTTGTGTGATGAGAATTGATGAATTTTAATGAATATTGATATCTTGATGCTGTTAAAATGTTGTAAGATTCATAGGATTATTATGGGTGATGAATTATCATGATTAGATTAAGTTCTAAGGCTTTAGTTACGAAACCCATAGTGAGATGCAAGGAAGAAAACATAGAACACTGTAGTGATGAAAACGCAGAATGTTACAATGGTGAAAATGCAGAACCGTACGTGGAGGTATCAAAAGTTACTGTATAGAACAATGAATTAATTAGGGATGGCGTTAGGCGTATTATTCCTGATTAGGGTGATAACAGGAAAAGGAATTAAAATAATAACGTTAAGGAAAGGTAGCAGTTCAGACGTTAGAAGGATGTTGACAGAAGTTGCGTCAGATTAGTGCAAGGTAAAAGTTCTGATGTTGTACGTATGTTAGTCAGAAGATGTAACTAGTCATAAGTTGCATTAGTCACAATTTGTACTAGGAAGAAGATGTGGTTAGTCAGAGGATGGTGATGATTAGAAGTTGTATCTGGTCAGAGGTTAGTTAGTCAGAAACTGTGATGATCAGAAGTTATATCTGGTCAGAGGTTGGTTAGTCAGAAGCTGTGATGATCAGAAGTTGCATCTGATCAGAGGTTGCACTAGTCAGAAGTTATAGTAGTCATAAGATTGTGTCGCCCAGAGGTTGTGTCATTAGAAGCTGTGTATTAGCGTTGGTTAGAGGTTGCATGGTCAGAAGTTGTGTTGGCCTTTACGTTGTTTTGTGCAGAATGTGGGAGTTAGATGTTTAGAAGCTGTTGTTTGAACTATAACAGTAGGATGGTGTCAGTCTTGACGTTAGCGTTACAGAGTAGCAATATAGATTTACTGTGGAATTGAAATACTGCTGAGTTATAAATGAGAAGTTATTAATAAATAAATGATGTTTGATGATTTATAAATAAATGACGTTTGATGAATTATTTTGATTATTTGAGATGTATTTTGAGATGTTTTGAGATGATAAATTGAGATGTTTTGAGATGTTATTTTGAGATGATTTGAGATGTTGTTAACTTGGGTGTTATCATTACATTCATGGTTGTGTCGCATACATTGCATTTTTGAGATGGAGCTTATGCTCGTTGAGATGGTCTGGAGTGGAAAATTTTGAGATGAAGGCCATGCCTTGTTAATGCCTCTATTAATTGGCAAATTTTTGAGATGGGAGTTCTGCTCCAATGGTACCACATGCATTTGCATAGTATTGAGTCGCATTATATGATTTCATAAGGAAGTGTATTTTGTTGTGGATGAATGTATATTATTGCTGAGATTATTGTTGATTATGAGATGAGAAGTGGTGATGTTGTTGATCTAATTTAATATATTAATTATCATGCACTTTATTATATTGTTAGATATCTCACCCCTTCTGTTTGAATGTTGCCCCTATGTTGGTAACGTGCAGGTAGTTGAGAGTGAAGGCTGTATACCTTCAATAGTTCGAGTCGGTGTCATTGCTCTGATATGTAACACTCGGGGGGATGAACACTTACTGTTTTTGATTGATGATTTTCAGTTGCTGTTTTGTTGTTAAAGATGTTATTAAGAATTCTCTTGCATGGATGCTGATTTATTTGATTAAAGATGTTATGTTGACGGTTCATCCGATGTTTGAAAAAAAAGTGTTATATATCCACGATGAATGCAATGAATTTGTTAGAAGAATTTGTGACGTCCCGATTCATTTGTATGATTGAAATTTTATAACTCTGATTTATCTTGCATAATTGCTTGGGGTAGATTTGGGGTGTTACGAAGTTGGTATCAGAGTAAAAGGTTGTTCTGACCTTGTCGTCGAGTCGTAGTTGTCTAACAATTGAGTATTGTTATTTGAGTTCTAACCATTGTTTTTGTTGTAGTGAGAAGTTGAGATGGCTGGAAGGAATGATGCTGCACTTGCTGCTGCTTTAGAAGCAATGGCTCATGCAATGGAAAATCAGCTGAATGCTGACGGGAATGTTGGATCTTGTAGCTTGGCGACTTTCCAGAGAGAGAATCCACCTACGTTCAAGGGAAAGTATGACCCTGTCGGAGCTTTGGAATGGTTGAAAGAGATTGAGATAATCTTTCGCGTGATGGACTGCACTCCAGTGCAGAAGGTTCGTTATGGGACTCATATGCTAGCAGTCGAGGCTGATGAGTGGTGGCTAGAGACTTGTCAGAAGTTAGAAGCTGCAGGTGAGAATGTCACTTGGGCTGTGTTCTGTATGGAGTTTTTGAGAAAGTATTTTCCTAAAGATGTCTGTGGTAAGAAGGAAATTGAGTTCCTTGAGCTGAAGTAAGGAAATATGTCAGTTGTTGAGTATGCTGCCAAGTTTGCTGAGTTGGCTAAGTTTTATCCGCATTACGCTGAGGAAAATGTTGATTTTTCAAAGTGTATTAAATTTGAGAACAGGTTGCGCCCGGAGATTAAGAAAGCAGTTGCATATCAAAAAATCCATGTCTTTGCTGGTTTGGTTGATAGCTGCAGGATTTATGAGGAAGATAATAATGCTCATTATAAGATTATTAGTGAGAAGAGGGGTAAGCACCCACAGAATCGTGGTAAACCTTATGATACCCCAGCTGGTAAGGGTAAACAGAGAGTTGCTCATGGTCAGAGGACTAGCGGGGGAGATGCTCCTGCTGGTATAGTTTGTTTTAAGTGTGGGAAACGTGGACACAAGAGTAACGTGTGCACTACTGAAGTGAAGAGGTGTTTCCGTTGTGGCAAGAACGAACATGTTGTATCTGAGTGTGAACACAAGAGTGTGGTTTGTTTCAACTGTAAAGAAGAAGGGCACATTGGTAGTCAGTGTCTGAAACCGAAGAAGGCTCAGTTAAGTGGTAAAGTGTTTGCTTTGGTTGAGGATCAGACGGCTGCTGAGGACAGACTTATTAGAGGTACATGTTTCATTAATAGTACTCCTTTAATTACTATTATTGATACTGGTGCTACACATTGTTTTATTTCTGCTGATTGTGTTGAAAGATTGGGTCTTGTGTTGTCTTCTTTGGATGGAGAAATGGTTGTCGATACTCCAGCCAAGGGATCGATTACTACTTCTTTTGTGTGTGCTAAGTGTCCCTTGTCGATCTTCGACAGAGACTTTGTTGTTGATTTGGTTTGTTTACCGTTAAGAGGTTTGGATGTGATCTTGGGTATGAATTGGTTAGAGCATAATTGTGTTCATATTAACTGTTATGACAAGTCTGTGAAGTTTTCTACTCCTGAAGCAGAAGAAGATGGCCTGTTGTCTGCTAGACAGTTGAGGAATTTGATGCAAGAGGAAGCACAGATGTTTTCGTTGATGGCGTCGCTATATGTAGAGACTCAACCTATAATTGAGTAATTGCAGGTGGTGTGTGAATTTCCTGAAGTTTTCCCTGACGAGATTCCCGATGTACCGCCAGAGAGGGAAGTTGAATTTGCAATTGATCTTGTACCTGGTACCAGACCTGTGTCTATGGCACCATACAGGATGTCTGCATCTGAGTTGTTAGAGTTAAAGAAGCAATTGGAAGAGTTACTTGAGAAGAAGTTTGTAAGACCAAGTGTATCGTCGTGGGGAGCTCTAGTGTTGTTAGTGAAGAAGAAAGATGGAAGTATGAGGCTTTGTGTTGATTATAGACAGTTGAATAAAGTGACGATTAAGAACAAGTATCCGCTTCCAAGAATATATGACTTGATGGATCAATTGGTGGATGCCCGTGTGTTTAGTAAGATTGATTTGAGGTCGGGTTACCATCAGATTAAAGTGAAGGATGAACATATTCAGAAGACGGCTTTCAGAATGCGTTATGGACATTACGAGTATTCGGTGATGCCTTTCGGTGTTACTAATGCGCCAGGAGTATTCATGGAATATATGAATCATATCTTTCATACTTATTTGGATCGGTTCGTAGTGGTGTTCATTGATGATATTTTGATTTACTCTAAGACAGAAGAAGAGCATGTTGAACATTTAAGAGTAGTATTGCAGATTTTGAAAGAGAAGAAGTTGTATGCAAAGCTGTCCAAGTGTGAATTCTGGCTGAAAGAGGTTAGTTTTCTTGGTCATGTGATTTCAGGTAGTGGCATTACTGTAGATCCATCGAAGGTTGATGTTGTGTTGCAATGGGAAACTCCGAGGTCAGCTACTGAGATTAGAATCTTCTTGGGATTAGCTGGTTATTATAGAAGGTTTATTGAAGGGTTTTCTAAATTGTCACTTCCGTTGACTAAGTTGACTTGTAAAGGTAGAGCGTTTGTGTGAGATGTTCAGTGCGAAGAAAGTTTTACAGAATTGAAGAATAGGTTGACGTCGGCTCCGATTTTGATGTTGCCTAATCCAGGAGAGCCTTTTATAGTGTATTATGATGCTTCTAAGATGGGTTTATGAGGTGTGCTTATGCATAATGGTAAGGTAGTTACTTATGCGTCGAGGCAGTTGAGGACTCATGAGAAGAACTATCCTACGCATGATTTAGAGCTTGCTGCAGTTGTTTTTGTAATGAAGATTTGGAGGCATTATCTTTATGGTTCTAGATTTGAAGTGTTTGGTGACCATAAGAGTTTAAAGTATTTGTTTGATCAGAAGGGGTTGAATATGAGGCAACGAAGATGGTTGGAATTGTTAAAGGATTATGATTTTGGTTTGAATTATCATCCAGGAAAAACGAATGTGGTAGCTGATGCGTTGAGTCGAAAGACTTTACATATGTCAGCAATGATGATTAAAGAGTTCGAATTTGTTGAGCAGTTCAGAGATATGAGCTTAGTTTGCGAGGTTACTCTGCAGAGTGTTACGTTGGGTATGTTGAAGATTAATAATGAATTTTTAGACAGTATCAAAGAGGCTCAGAAGTTGGATGTGAAACTGGTAGATTTGATGGTTGGGATTGACCAGTCTGAGAATAATGATTTTAAGCTAGATGCACAAGGTGTGTTAAGATTTCGTAACCAGATTTGTATTCCTGATGATGCTAAGATGAAGAAAGTGATACTTGAAGAGAGACATAGAAGTAAGTTGAGTATTCATCCAGGAGCTACAAAGATGTATCAAGATTTGAAAGGTTTGTTTTGGTGGCCTGGGGTGAAGGTTGACGTGGCTCGGTTTGTGTATGCATGTTTGACTTGTCAGAAGTCGAAAGTTGAACATCAGAAGCCTGCAGGATTGATGCAACTGTTGGAAGTTCCAGAATGGAAATGGGATAGCATTTCAATGGACTTTGTGACAGGGTTGCCTAATACTTTAAGAGGACATGATTCGATTTGGGTGATTATTGATAGGCTCACGAAGTCAGCTCATTTTATTCCTATTAACATCAGTTTTCCAGTGCTGAAGTTGGATGAGATTTATATTAGTGTGATTGTGAAGCTGCATGGTGTTCCTTTGTGCATTGTGTCAGATAGAGATCCAAGATTTACTTCTGATTTTTGGAAGAGTTTGCAAGAGGCGTTGGGTTCTAAGTTGAGGTTGAGTTCAGCATATCATCCTCAGACAGATGGTTAGACTGAACGGACTATTCAATCGTTGGAAGATTTACTGGGGGCATGTGTTCTTGAGCAGGGAGGTTCGTGGGATACTTATCTTCCGTTGATAAGTTCACTTATAATAACAATTACCATTCTAGTATTGGGATGGCACCTTTTGAAGCGTTGTATGGTCGAAGATGTAGAACTCTGTTATGTTGGCATGAATCTGGTGAAAGTGTAGTACTTGGACTTGAACTTGTTCGTGAGACTACTGAGAAGCTGAAGTTGATTCAAGAAAAGATGAAAGCTTCACAATGTAGACAGAAGAGTTATCATGACAAGCGAAGGAAAGATTTAGAATTCTAAGCTGGTGATCATGTGTTTTTGAGAGTTACACCTGTGACTGGTGTTGGGCGAGCATTGAAGTCTAAGAAGCTCACTTCAGAAAGAGTGGGTAATGTTGCTTATAGAGTGGATTTACCGCCTAATCTTTCGAATTTGCATGATGTGTTTCATGTGTCGCAACTTCAGAAGTATATTTCAGATCCATCTCATGTGATTCATATGGACGATATGTAAGTACAGGATAATCTTACGGTGGAGACGATGCCTGTACGGATCGCAGATCGAGAAGTGAAGACTCTAAGAGGCAAAGATATTGCTTTGGTTAAAGTGGTTTAGCTAGGAGCTGCTGGTGAAAGCATGACTTGGGAGTTGGAGAGCAAGATGCGAGACTCCTATCCTGGATTGTTTGTATGTGGTAAATTTTCGAGAACGAAAATATTCTAAGTGGGGGAGAGTTGTAACGCCCGTAATTTAATTAATTATTTAATTAAATTATTTTTGGAATATTTATGAAGATATGTTATAATTAATTAGATTTATTTTATTAAGTGGAGAAATAATATTAGAGATATAATATTATATGGTGAAATAATATTAAAAGTGTAATATTATTTAATGTGGGCTTATTTTGGGAGAATAGAAGTAATAAGGGGGTGTGTTGGTTTTAAGCCCAATAAGGAATAATAGAATAATAGGGTTATTTTATTATTTGTTAGAAGGAATAGAAAGAAATAAGCGGTAGAAAGAAATAAGGATTTGGAAGAGAACGTGCAAGCTGCTAGAGAAAGTGGAAAACGACAAGAACGTGAATCCAACCGGAAATTGTAGAGCGACCTTCAATCCAAGGTAAGGGTGGGGTTCTAACTATATAATTGGGTTTATGAGGATTGGTATGTGGGATTAGTGGTGATTGTTGTCTTGTTCTTGAATTGAAAATATATGATTGTTGTGTGATGAGAATTGATGAATTTTGATGAATATTGATATCTTGATGCTGTTAAAATGCTGTAAGATTCATAGGATTATTATGGGTGATGAATTATCATGATTAGATTAAGTTCCAAGGCTTTAGTTACGAAACCCATAGTGAGATGCAGGGAAGAAAACATAGAACACTGTAGTGATGAAAACGCAGAACGTTACAATGGTGAAAACGCAGAACCGTACGTGGAGGTATCAGAAGTTGTTGTCTAGAATAATGAATTAATTAGGGATGGCGTTAGGCATATTATTCTTGATTAGGGTGATAACAGGAAAAGGAATTAAAATAATAACATTAAGGAAAGGTAGCAGTTCAGACGTTAGAAGGATGCTAATAGAAGTTGCGTCAGATTAGTGCAAGGTAGAAGTTCTGATGTTGTACGTATGTTAGTCAGAAGATGTAACTAGTCAGAAGTTGCATTAGTCCGAATTTGTACTAGTCAGAAGATGTGGTTAGTCAGAGGATGGTGATGATTAGAAGTTGTATCTGGTCAGAGGTTGGTTAGTCAGAAACTGTGATGATCAGAAGTTGTATCTGGTCAGAGGTTAGTTAGTCAGAAGCTGTGATAATCATAAGTTGCATCTGATCAGAGGTTGCACTAGTCAGAAGTTATAGTAGTCAGAAGATTGTGTCGCCCAGAGGTTGTGTTATTAGAAGCTGTGTATTAGAGATGGCGTTGGTTAGAGGTTACGTGGTCAGAAGTTGTGTTGGCCTTTACGCTGTTTTGTGCAGAATGTGAGAGTTAGATGTTTAGAAGTTGTTGTTTGAACTATAACAGTAGGATGGTGTCAGTCTTGATGTTAGCGTTACAGAGTAGCAGTATAAATTTACCGTGGAATTTAAATACTGTTGAGTTATAAATAATAGGTTATTAATAAATAAATGATGTTTGATGATTTATAAATAAATGACGTTTGATGAATTATTTTGATTATTTGAGATGTATTTTGAGATGTTTTGAGATGATAAATTGAGATGTTTTGAGATGTTATTTTGAGATGTTATTTTGAGATGATTTGAGATGTTGTTAACTTGGGTGTTATCATTACATTCATGGTTGTGTCGCATACGTTGCATTTTTGAGATGGAGCTTATGCTCGTTGAGATGGCCTGGATTGGCAAATTTTGAGATGAAGGCTATGCCTTGTTAATGCCTCTATTAATTGGCAAATTTTTGAGATGGGAGTTCTGCTCCAATGGTACCACATGCATTTGCATAGTATTGAGTCGCATTATATGATTTCATAAAGAAGTGTATTTTGATGTGGATGAATGTATATTATTGCTGAGATTGTTGTTGATTATGAGATGAGAAGTGGCAATGTTGTTGATCTAATTTAATATATTAATTATCATGCACTTTATTATATTGTTAGATAACTCACCCCTTCTGTTTGAATGTTTCCCCTATGTTGGTAACGTGCAGGTAATCAAGAGTGAAGGTTGTATACCTTTAATAGTTCGAGTCGGTGTCATTGCTTTGATATGTAACACTCGGGGGGGGGGGGGGGGTGAACGCTTACTGTTTTTGATTGATGATTTTCAGTTGCTGTTTTGTTGTTAAAGATGTTATTAAGAATTATGTTGTGTAGATGCTGATTTATTTGATTAAAGATGTTATGTTGACGGTTCATCCGATGTTTGAAAAAAAGTGTTATATATCCAAGATGAATGCAATGAATTTGTTAAAAGAATTTGTGACGTCCCGATTCATTTGTATGATTGAAATTTTATAACTCTGATTTATCTTGCATAATTGCTTGGGGTAGAATTGGGGTGTTACATATAGCATTTCGATGGACTTTGTGATGGGGTTACCTAATACCCTAAGAGGACATGATTCAGTTTGGGTAATTCTTGATAGGCTTACGAAGTCGGCTCATTTTATTCCTATTAACACCAGTTTTCTAGTGTCGAAGTTGGCTGAGATTTACACTAGTGTAATTATGAAGCTGCATGGTGTTCCTTTGTGTATTATTTCAGATAGAGATCCGAGGTTTACTTCTGATTTTTAGAAGAGTTTGCAAGAAGCGTTGGGTTCTAAGTTGAGGTTGAGTTCGGCGTATCATCCTCAGACGAATGGTCAGACAGAAAGGACTATTCAATAGTTGGAAGATTTATTGAGAGCATGTGTTCTTAAGCAGGGAGGTTTGTGGGATACTTATCTTCCGTTGATAGAGTTCACTTATAATAACAATTACCATTCTAGTATTGGGATGAGACCTTTTGAGGCGTTGTATGGTCGGAGATGTAGAACTCCTTTATGTTGGCATGAATCTGGAGAAAGTGTAGTACTTGAACCTGAACTTGTTCGTGAGACTACTGAGAAGGTGAAGTTAATTAGAGAAAAGATGAAAGCTTCCCAAAGTAGACAGAAGAGTTATCATGATAAGTGAAGGAAGGATTTATAATTTCAAGTTGGTGACCATGTGTTTTTGAGAGTTACACCTGTAACTGGTGTTGGGCGAGCATTGAAGTCTAAGAAGCTCACTTCTCGTTTTATTGGTCCATATCAAATTTCAGAAAGAGTTGGGAATATGGCTTATAGAGTGGCCTTACCGCCTAATCTTTCGAATTTGCATGATGTGTTTCATGTGTCACAGCTCTGGAAGTATATTTCAGATCCATCTCATGTGATTCATATGGATAATGTGAAAGTACGAGATAATCTTATTATTGAGACGATTCCTATATGAATCGCGGATCGTGAAATGAAGACTCTGAGAGGAAATGAGATTGCTTTGGTGAAAGCAATCTGGTTAGGAGCTGTTGGAGAAAGCATGACTTGGGAGTTGGAAAGCAAGATGCTGGACTCCTATCCTGAGTTGTTTGAATGAGGTAAATTTTCGAGGACGAAAATATTCTAAGTGGGGGAGAATTGTAATGAAGGGTGAGAAAACACTTAGAAGGGGGGGGGGGGGGGGGTGAATAAGTTTCTATTTTTCTTTTTCTTAAAGGCTCAATAATAATGGAAAGACAAGGTTATTTTTATCCTGGTTTGTTTGAACTCAAACTACCCCAGTCCACCCGCCAAGGTGATTTCGCCTTTCTCAACAAGGACTTAATTCACTATAATCAACTGATTACAATCACACAACAACTGTTGTGACTAACAATGCACAAGTAATCTTACAAGTGACTCACACCACCAAGACTTAAACTAGTCCTAGTCTACTTGAGAAATATGACCAAACTTGGTCTCTCAAGGAACAATTATAAGAGTTAAATCTTTACAGATAGTGAAACAAAGTTTGCTTCTAAGAAAGCTATATCACAATGGTGATTTTCACTAAGAATAGTATTGCATAAAGTGTATGAAAATTATTTGTGAGCCCAGAATTTTTCATGTTGTTCTTGCTTCTTTTGAAATTAATGAGTTCTCTCTTAGTAGTTGGCTTGCAATTAATGTTCTTCTATATATAGTAAGAACAAAAATAACCGTTGTTGCCTTCAAATGTGGAGAGCATTAAATGTTTGCGTGTTTCCTTGCACTATTCCATTTTCCAATGAACTAGCGTAGACACTTGAGTGCATGTAGCCGTCTTTGCATTAAATGAGTAAACGAAACTTGTAAGAACATGTTTCTTGAAGCTTGACAAGACTTGTTAGCTTTTACATTCTTTCAGAACTTAGCTTCACGTCTTGAATCAGAACATACTTGCATATCTTCTAAACAATGCTTGCTTGCTAACAACTTCTGATCAGCGCTTGCTTTCAAATATCTTCTGAACAACACTTACTTTCAAGGTACTTCTAATCAAGGAATCTTGATAAGCGTTAGAAGATGCATTTACATAATTATCTTACCAGAGTCAGCATCAGCATCAGCACTTGCGCTAAAACAAATAGTTCTTTCATCAAAGAACTTCTTCATTTATTTTTAACTCAGCACATCAAAATGCTTCTGTCAGAACATTATCTGAAACAATTAAATACGTTCATCAAAGTATCAGTTATATAAAATATAATTTATTGTTATCATCAAAACTCTGAGATATGATCAGAACCAATCTTGTTCTAACAATCTCCCCCTTTTTGATGATGACAAAAAAATATTCAGAAGAAATAAAATTTAATAAGAGATAGGAATCTCCCCCTGAAATAAATATTTCTATAAGAAAAAACTTCCTGAGAATTTTCATCAGAGCATTGAAATTTTCTTCTGGGATTTCTTTATCACGTCTTTTTGAAGATAATGTTCATTTGAAATTAAACATCCAGAGTTTAAATGATACCTGCAAAGTTCTTTAAAGCATAGAAAGAAATCTTGTATTTTGTTAGAATGTTTGACTTAGTTCCATAACTGTTAATCAGAGATTAGATCAAAATACTCATTTTCTCCCCCTTTTTGGCATAATAAAAAAGTATATATAAAAAAATTTGAAGAGCTAATTTTTTTTTATAATAAAAGATTCAGAGGTTCAACAAAACAACAGACAAAAACAAGAAATAGAATGACACTAATATTTCTTAGAAACGAGGGCCATAAGAAGATTCTTGATCTCAGATGCAAATTCCTCTTGTTTCATCATCCATGTTCTGATTTCTTGGTTTGTCTGATCTTGCTTGTCCAAGCGCTCATGAATAGTTTCGTTATCCCTCTTAAGCTCATTCAGAGTATCCATTACAAGGGAAGTAGGATCAGAGGATGTAGAAGCTTCAGTAGTTACAGCCTTTGGAGTAGCAACCGTTGAGTCAGAACGAATAAAAGTTGAAAGAAGAGTGCCCAGATCCATCACAAGAGTTGGAACAGGTTCAGGTGCTGCTTTAGGAGAAGGTCAATTAAACAGAAAAATTTCCAGAGGATTTGAATCGTCTGAGGAGTCTTCAGATTTATCTTCTGAAATGTCCATTTGATCAGCTGGAGCATCAGCAATCATCAGAGAAGACTTCTTGTTCTAAATATCAGCAACTTCTGACTGAAAGGCATGCAGATGTTTGGAGAAGTTCTCAATCACCCGAGAGTGACATAAATCTTGCAACTTCAGTGACTCAACATCTAAATTTCTTTTGAACGTTTCCCACAAAAGATTTGTTGCTGCTGGGTTCACATTTCTGGTGCAATCTGCCTTCAGCAGGTCCAACCAAGCTTGAACTTCTGTTAAAAAATTCGGAAAGAATATATTTACATCTGGCTGAACAGGTTTTGGAACAACCTTTTTGAAGGTTTTATTTCAGAAATTGTAGAGATTCAAAATCAACTACAGTTTTCAAAAAGCCAGCTGGTTCATGATTTTTTGATTGTTCATGAGTTGCTGATTGGTCAGGTTGGTCAGGTTGTTCAGAGGGTTCAGGTGTTTCTGATGGATTGAGAGTTTCAGAGGGTTCATGTGTTGGTGATGGTTCAGATGGTTCATGAGTTTGGTGTTCTAGAATGTGAGGAGGAGAAATCGCTGGTGAGTCAGGAGTTGGAAGTTGTGGAGATGTGGGTGGTGTGATGTCAGGTGAAATGATTATGGTGTTGTTAGCTGTTGGGGTAGGATTTTGTGTTTGTGTTCTGTTTAAGGCAAAGATGTTTTCAGAAGGAAGGTTGAATGGCGGCTTTAGAGTGGCCATAGGTTCGTTGATTCCTGGTATTCTCCAAGAGCCAACATCATACCATCCAGTAGGTCTGGGTGATAAAGGTCTGGGAGGAGGTCTAGAAAGGTTTTCAGCAGGTGTTTGAAATGGTTCTTATTGGGATGGTTCTGTTTGGGTTTCAGAATAATCATCAGAGTCAAAATCACTCAAGTCTGATAAAACTTGATTTCTTTGAGGATTTTCAACAAGAGGGTCAAAGGGTATCGTAGGTCTATATCAACATCTATGTCTCCTAAGGTTTGGGGTTCAGCAGATGTAGATATATTTTCAGAATCATAAACATAAATAGTTTTAGCTGGTGTAACTGATTTCTTCTTCTTCTTCTGAGGTCTGGAAGAAGATCCTTCAACTGCTTTCCTCTTCAATGGTTGCTGAAAAACAACATCTGGAGCATCTTCATGTCTTCCTTGAAGCCAAGAAGGATCAATGGGTGTTCCACTTTCTTTACAGATTTGAATGTAATGCAGGATGATGCGAGGGTGATCACCTAAGTTGAATAATGGAAAATCAACAATTGGTATCCTCCTTCTCTTAACAATTGCTGAAACAAAAGGCGTTGGTTCTATCAACATCTTGTCTATAATCTTCCTCTTCACCAAGTTCTTGCAAGTCAGAGCCTTTCCACAAGTAGGCTCTAACTCCCCCAGCAGATTAGCTTCATCCAGGTGAGAAATCAAACCATTCTCAGTCAGAATGTCTGATATTAATCTCCCCATTAGAATCCAATTCCTTTTGGATTTATGGTTCTTCATTCTTTCTGCTTCTCTCGTTTCTTCCACACGAGTCTAGAGATGATCAAACAAGAGATAGGGTAAATCAATCTTAATATTTTTTCCAAGACAGAGCAACAAGTATTGTTGGTCAGCATTTATATAGTCTGGAGAGATAGTTTCCTTCATATGATGAATGCAACCATGGATTATTCTTTCCCATATCTTGTACTTATTTTTCAAGTCTTTGACCTTTGAAGACCCTTGCCCATTTGTGAAAATTTCCGCATAAACCTTTGACATTTCCATTCTTCCATTAACAATTCCAGTTACTCCAGTTCCTTCAAAACCTAGAAGTTTTCTGATTAGGTTTTTAGTAATGGGGATTTCCTTACCCATCACGAAAGAGAGGATGACCTTTGGAGAAGCAATTGCATGTATCCAAAATTCTTTAACAAGATGTGGAAAAACTGGACCAACTAGACGGTCAAAGAAGTTTCCCCAACCTTGAAACTCAACAGAAGGAAGAAGATCAAAACCATTAGCTTTAAGATTCTCAAAGTCCACCATTATTTCACTTATAACCTATAAGCTATCCACTGGAATTAGAGTGGTTCTATCAGGAACGATGTATTGCTCAGTGTGATACGGTGGGAGAACTGACTTGAGTTTTGCGTTTGTTTTCGCAAATGTTTCGGTTGAGCAAGAGTCGCCACCAACTTTTTATTTTATCCTAAGGAAAGGTTTAAAAAGCACAGCAAAAACCTTTGAGATGTTTTCTTGGGTTCGGGGAGTAGATTATAGAAAGGGAAGGTATTAGCACCCTTTCTATCCATGGTTATCCATGGGCTCTTAGTTACTTGCTTAGACCACTTGTCTTTTGTTTTCAATTGTTTTAAATGGTGCTTGTGAGTGTGGATTTGAAAATGTTTTGAAAAGAAGCCAATGTGGTGGCAACCTTTATAATGATCCATGTGGGGATGTATACAAAGATGTATGTCTTTTGAAAAGGTTTTCATTTGTTTTTGAAAGTTGTTTTTGAAAGTGTAATGATGTGTGGTTTTTGAAATAGGCAAGTGTTTTGTTTTTGCAAGTTTGATTCAAGTAACTAAGAGGTTATCTACTCCTAAATTTCTCAAAGATTATTGCTATGTTTTAACCCTTTCAACAAGTTTGTTCCACCATTGTATTTGGTGGACAATCTCATGTTAGGATGTGAAAGGGACGGGCGCGGGTCATCGTTTAGACCATAATTGCAATGGTGCCAAGTATCTTTGGGCATTTTCTTTAAGGGACTTGATCATTTGTTTTGGCAATATTTTGAAAGTGTTATCGAGGGACTATGATCATTTGATTTGTTTGTTTTGCCCAAAGAGACCTAACATGCAATATGGCCCAATTTTGAAAGGCAACAAGTGGAATATCCTAGGGGGTGCAAGTGTGATTTGTGTGTTCATTTTCATGCTTATTTGTCTTGAGATTAGGTCATAACTATTTTATCGTTTTTCGCATACAAACCCTAATTCTAACATGGTATAATTGGAAAGCAATAAAGTGCGAAAATAAATTTACTAAGCTATTACAAAACCAAATATGGGAAGGGGGGTACAAATGTTCAAATGGGGATTTTGACAAGGAATTTAAACCTTAAACTATTACATCAATATTGAATATTTACAAGATGATTGATTTGCACAGATTAAATAAAATAAGACAAATATGCAAGAATGCAAAAAAAAGATTTTTATATGTATGAAAAAAGAATTATTTATGTAAAATAAAAAGAAAAATAAAAAGTTATTATTTTTTTGCAGTTTATTCATATTTAAGGCCAAAACCCTAATTCTATTAAATAAAGTGTATTATTATTTAATTTAATACCAGTATTTATTTATTATGTACAAAAATAAAATAAAGTGAAGTATTTGTCAAGAATGTATTTTTATATTAAATATTAATAATAATAATTAAAAAAACCAAAAGTGTATATATTTTGTATTTACCCTAAATATATTAATAAATATATGTATATATGTATTATTTTAAGCATGTGTTATATATATAAATAATAATAATTTTTAATATTTGTAAAAAAGGTATTTTTTATGTAAAATATTTTCAGAAGGTAAAATAAAATAAAAATGAAAATAAAAGTATTTTTACATATTTCTCAATATTTTAATGAAATGTATATATTCATTTATTTATGCATTAATCAAAAGAAAATCACATAAATACCTAATAAATTAAAAAATGGTGAGAAAAAAGATTTTTATATTTTTAATAACATGAGAAAAAATAAATAAATCAATCCAAAAAAGAAAATGTCAAAAAATCATAAAAATAAGCCAAATGGGCCTAGGGGGTGTGAAATCAAAAGAGTGGTGCAAACAGAAATGACCAAACAGGCCCAGCCCAGAAAACTCCTTCTTCAACCTCCAGACTGTATGAACAACAATGAACACACGTTTTCTATCTTCCAATTCCTGGACTTTCAATCAAAACTCATAACATGAAAAATGTAGAGCATTAAGAGACGAATTCAGGGATATAAAGAACTTGACTTAACTCTCTAATATGAGGGAGAATTTCTTCTCCCCCAATTTCTGACCTAGCTTTTCATCAATGTTCAGAACCAAAATTCTCTAAGCATACATAATATAAATGAAATCTAATCATATGGGCATGTTCAGGGCTATGATTGTGACATGTTTCCTTCACAAACCTAAAGCTAACAATGCCTATACTGAGAGATAGAACTTCATGAATATACCTGTTCAGTTGGAATCGTGCTTTGCAATGAAGGAGTTTTCAGAGCAAGATGATGATTTGTATAGCTTCCTTGAAGTGTGAGGATGCTATTCCAAGTTCTACTTTGTCTTGAAACTCCCTGAATCGTGCTAGAGAACTTCAACTGCAAAACAGAAAAATAAAAATGGTGAAGTGGCTTGGAGGTGTTACAGATCGTGTTTTAGCTTTTGGATAGCTTGCATAGATGGTAAGGAAGGTATGTGAACTGGTTTGGGCAAGAATGCTTGAAAGGATTGAGAGTTGGAACTCAATCTGCAGAGGTTGCTCTGTTTGAGCAGTTTCAAGGTGATTCTGAGTTTTGGGAGGGATGAGAGGTGTTAGGGTCGTGCAATAGCTTGGTTATGATCTTTTGAATGTGTTTGATAAGTTTGTCTAAGTGTGTCTAAGCTGATATCCAAGTTGGTACAAGTTATGACATGTTACTTGAATTTGAAGCAAACAAAAGCCACTTGATCATTCTAGCCTGTACAGGCCCTCACACTATGCTGCATCTTTTAGTCTTGATCAGTGTGTTATGTCCATGAATCTTGTGTCCAAAGATATGCATTGTACCTCTTGATTTTCAAATTTGACATAAAGTTCTACTTTGCAAAAATGGATAAATCACTTTTTCCAATTAAGGCTTAATTCCTTGTGTAATGACTATATGAACAAAACAAAGCTAAAACACAATGGATTGGCATTTAATTATTGAGTAAGAAAAGGATTAGAGGCCTGTAACTAGCTTGCCCATGCTGATTTGAAAAATTGCAAAGTGTATGAACATGTACATGGCCATGAATCAAAGTGACTTTTGCCCATTTTGCAAAATTCGATTCTCCCTAACCATGAGGTTGTTTGAGAAGTTCTTGGACATTTTGGAAAGCTTGGAATGTGTAATACAATCCATCTTTGAAATTCAAATTGAAATTCCAAGTGGAAGTGTATGGAAAATGGTCTTGAAGTTAGGTAGAAAACCTTGTCAAAAAGGTCAAATTTTCACTAAGTTATGAATGGTTTAGTGCCCTTATTCAAAAATTTGTAACTTGAGATACAAGCCTCATTTGGAAAAACTTTGTGAATAAAAGTTGTAGATTATGCAACAAGCTACAACTTTCATGTTTTGACTTTTGTTTTAATCCAAATAAATCTTGGTGAAAAAGTGGGGCAAAGTTGGGAAAAAATTAGGGTTTTCCATAACTTAGAAAAATTCTAAGTTATGAAAAATTCCATTTCAAACCCTAATTTGCATTTCTTGGTTTCTTGGTGAACAAGTTTCATGATTTGGCATGTTTTGATGAAAAATGAATCTTGACTCTTGATTTTGACCAAAAAAGTCAAAGTTTGACTTTTCAGTATACAGTCAAAATTGATCAATTGACTGGGAAATTCAACTGTCAATCTTGTGTACTTGGGATCTTTTGAGTTTGTTGAGCATGCCAAGATAATTCCATGGGGTCCTTGAGTCCATATGTGAGCTTGGTTTGCCAATGGCTAGGTCAAACAGTCAAAAATTGCCTTTGTGCAGTCAAAACCCTAAAAATGACCATTTTGCCCTTTTGATGATCTGATCAAATTTCTTGTGGAATTGTGATCCAAACTTGATCAAATGGTCCATATGAGTTGATAATGTTGATGTGGGTCAATTTTCATGAGATTTGACTGTCAATTGGCCACAGTTGACTTTTTCCCCAATACAGTTGATTTCTAGGTCATCTGTCCAATTGACTGGGCAAAACTTGGAATCAAGACTTGAAACTTGGTATGGATAAACTTGGGAGTCCAATATGAAGCATGAAAGTCATTTTAGGCATTTTAGGTCAAAACATCTTTGTTCAAAAACAAACCCTAATTTGAGTCCACAGTGCAAGGAGAAGTCTTGAGCAGAGGAAACCCTAACTGGATCTTGATCTTCAAGGTTTTTTGTGATGAGAAAATGTTGGGGAAATGGGAGGGCAAATTTTGGGGTACAACAGTTGCCCCTGTTCAATCTTCTTGGACCTGAAGAGTTAGATTGACAAGTTTGCCCTTCGTGACTCGAGGGTAAAAGGAGATTGGACACTAGAGTGCCCGGAAATTTGCACTCGCATGTTGGAGTCTCAACAATGTGATGTCGGGAATGGGCTTACAGATGCCATTTGGAGAGATGGTGGATAGGGAGATGGGCTTATAGATGCCATCTGGAGGTGTGACAGAACCTCGTCGGGAATGGGCTTATAGATGCCATTTGGAAGTGTTGATCGCATAAGAGATTCCTTAGCGAGAACTTGTGTATTTGAGAAAGACGGATGTTTTCCTGGCTTATTACAGGTGTTTGATCTTCAATCTCTTTATGCAGACATGCCCTGGCTGGATACAGGTGTCGAATCTACAATCGGTTGTTCACAGATGTGCCCTGGCTGGATACAGGAATCGAATCTTTGAACTCTTCAGACGTGCCCTGGCTAGATACAGGAATCGAGTCTGGAAATGTGGTCAACAGATATGCCCTGGCTGGATACAGGGATCGAATCTGGAAATGTTGTAGTTGATAGATGTGCCCTGGCTGGATACAGGAATCGAATCTTCGAACTTCTTCAGACGTGCCCTGGCTAGATACAGGAGTCGAGTCTGGAAACTGATCACTCTCAGATGTTCCCTGGCTAGATACAGGTATCGAATCTGGAATTGTGGCAGTTGAAGGTAGTTGTCTTTGGGATTGTCTTTTTCCCTGAAAAGGCAAAAACATAAGTTGTATGCAATATCATGATGTATGATATGCATGATGTCATGATGTTCAACATGAGATAGTGTTGTATGCACTTTATCATGTATGTAAGCAAGATGTATGAAAATGTGAAATGTTTATGAATGTAATTCCGTCTTAGGAAAATAAATCCTTGACGAACGGCCGAAGAATTGCTCTGTGGCAGAGATACTTTGCTGAAGTTTTGATGAGAGGCCTGCTGAGGACTTCAATGATGGATTCCGCTGGGGATAATGATGATAAACTCCGCTGGGGAACACCAAAGATAAAACTCCGTTGGGGAATACCAAAGATAGACTCTTGCCGGGGATTGAAGGAACTTTGCCGAGGGCGATCTTCCATGGCAATTAGCTGAGGATAACCCAGTTATAAGCCCTTGTGAGGAATAACTCTGAATAAAGCTCGGGAGAGACGTCTGTACCCTGCAGGGAACCAGCTTCCAGAATCTACTGGGGATGAGCTTCAAGACCTGCCGGGGAATGTTGTGCCTTTTCAGGATTGACGGGGAACCAACTCTGCTTGGAGAAAGTATTGATGAATCTTGTCTTACTCAGCGGGGAGTTGAGATGATTTGGTCACAATCTTCAGTCGAACCTACCTTGGTACCTTGGCGGACAAAGCAACCAGACTGCATCAGACAACTTTACATTGCCCCTGTCTCTGATGTCACCTGTAATTAATCTCTTGTTTTATATGCAAATATTTATGAATCAGCAATTTAATGTCAAATGCATATATCAAAAATGAACATTGGACGTTCTTCGCAAAACAAAACAGAAAAAAGAAAAACAATGGCAATTTGTATGGACAAGTGAATTTGTATTGATTTGAACTTTGCCTGTGAATAGGCGTTTTTGTACAAGAGGCTGACATCCTAGTAAGAGGACGCCGCCAAATAACATAGAATTTACAATTTTTGAAAAGGAAACAAAACAGCTATGTGAACAATCCCACTAGGTTCCAACTCTGCTATCGCCCTTATGTCTCCGAGCGTCTCATCGCTCTACTACCTAGTTGAAGATGAAGCTGATTGGTCGATGTCGAAGTTTGAGCCAGATAGTTGATGCCGAATTCCGAATGCGAAGTGATCCAATGAGACATAGTGTTACGCTTTATCCCTAACTTTTGCCTGGACCGCCCTTTCAGGTTTTCAGTCCACCGGGATACCCATTTTTGCCCAAGCCGCCCTTTCAGGTTTTCGACTTGCCGGGTGTACAGATTTTTATTCATTTCATCCCTTATTTTTGCCCGAACCCTTTTGGTTCGCCGGGAAGCCCTTATTTTTTCCTAGGTATGTCAACCTAGCGGGTCTTTTATTTATGCGTAGTATTTTTTCACTATGTCTGCATTGGCGGGGTGAGGAAGGTCGTCACCATCCATGGTGGTTAGGATCATGGCTCCTCCTGAGAACACATGCTTAACCACAAATGGCCCTTCGTATGTAGGGGTCCATTTGCCCCGGGGATCACTTTGAGGAAGGATGATTCGTTTGATTACCAGGTTCCCAACTTGATACTCTTGTGGTTTGACTTTCTTATTAAATGCCCTGATCATCCGTTTTTGATACGTTTGACCATGACAGATAGCAGCGAGCCTCTTTTCGTCAATCAGATTTAATTGATCAAGTCGAGTCTGGATCCAGTCATCTTCATTCAAATCCGCATCCTTCATTATTCGGAGAGAGGGTATCTGGACTTCAATTGGCAAGACTGCCTCCATGCCATAGACCAAGGAGAAAGGAGTTGCCCCGGTTGACGTCCTTGCTGAGGTACGGTACCCATGAAGAGCGAATGGTAACATCTCGTGCCAATCTTTATAGGTCACTGTCATCTTCTGCACAATTTTCTTGATATTCTTATTTGCCGCCTCTACAGCCCCATTCATCTTCGGCCGGTAGGGAGAAGAATTGTGGTGCTGTATATTGAATTGTTCACAGAGTTCAGTGATCATCGTGTTATTGAGATTGGTACCATTGTCCGTAATGATTCTTTCTGGGACGCCGTACCGACAGATCAGATTATGCCGGATGAAACGTGCCACGACGCTCTTGGTTACTGTGGCATAGGAAGCTGCCTCAACCCACTTCGTGAAGTAATCGATCGCCACTAAGATGAAGCGATTCCCATTGGATGCCGTTGGTCGGATCTCGCCGATCATATCAATCCCCCACATTGCAAAAGGCCAAGGTGCCGTCAGGACGTTCAGAGGAACCAGAGGAATATGCACCTTGTCAGCATAGATCTGGCATTTGTGACAAGTTCGGGAGTGTTGGTAACAATCAGCTTCCATTGTGGACCAGAAATATCCTGCCCGAAGGATTTTCTTAGCCATGGTGTGTCCACTAGAATGTGTTCCAAATGTACCTTCATGCAGTTCTATCATGATCTTCTCTGCCTCAGCCTTATCCACACAACGTAGTAGAGTTGAATCATGATTCCGTTTGTAGAGAATGCCGTTGCTGAGGAAGAATTTTGCAGCAAACCTCCTCATGAACTTCTTGTCATTGACAGATGCGCCTTCAGGGTATTCCTGAGCTTCCAAGTACCTCTTCACCTCATGATACCAGGGTTTTTCAGTCACCTTTTCAGCCTCAAGCTCGCAGCAGTATGCCGGTTCATCCAACTTCCAGATAATGATCCGGGGAGCCTCATTGTCCCATTTAACTTTGAACATTGAAGACATCATAGCTAGGGCGTCCTCTAGCTGATTCTCCTCTCTTGGGAAGTGCTTAAAAGTTATTTCTTTGAAGTGGGGAAGCAAGGTCGACACATACTCCTTGTAAGGAATAAGATTTGGGTGTTTCGTATCCCACTCGCCTTTGATCTGATTGATCACGAGAGCGGAATCTCCGAAAACACTCAGAAACTTGATCCTTAAGTCGATTGCAGCTTGTAAACCCATGATACATGTCTCATATTCTACCATGTTGTTGGTGCAGTTGAAACACAATCGGACGGTGAGTGGAGTATGAGTTCCTTTGGGAGATATGATTACAGCACTGATGCCGTTTCCCAAAGCATTGGAGGCTCCGTCAAAATGCATAGACCATCGGGATCCTTCCTCAGGTCCTTCATCCGGTCCAGGTACTTCACAGTCAGTTACCACCATGATGTCTTTGTCCAGAAAATCAAAGTTCAATGATTGGTAATCGTCCACAGGTTGGTGTGCCAAATGATCCGCCAGTACACTTCCTTTAATTGCTTTCTGAGTTGTATACTGGATGTCGTATTCTGTTAAGATCATTTGCCATCTTGCTATTCTTCCAGACAGAGCAGGCTTTTCAAATATGTACTTGATGGGATCCATCTTTGAAATCAATAGAGTAGTATGAGTCAGCATATACTGTCTCAGCCGGCGAGCAGCCCATACTAGAGCGCAACAAGTTTTCTCAAGCAGTGAGTAACGAGACTCACAATCGGTAAACTTTTTGCTCAAGTAATAAATAGCGTGCTCTTTTCGGCCAGACTCGTCATGCTGCCCCAGCACACACCCCATTGAATTATCAAGCACTGTCAAGTATAGTATCAGAGGTCTTCCTTCCACTGGTGGCATAAGAATGGGTGGCTCTTGGAGATATTCCTTTATCTTTTCAAAGGCAGCCTGACATTCATCGTTCCAGCGTACTACTTGATCTTTCTTCAGTAATTTGAAGATTGGCTCACAAGTAGCAGTCAGATGTGAGATGAATCGGGCAATGTAATTCAGTCGTCCCAGGAAGCCTCTGACTTCTTTCTCTGTCTTTGGAGTCGGCATCTCTTGTATGGCTTTTACCTTGGCAGGGTCCACCTGAATACCTTTATCACTTACAATGAAACCTAGCAATTTTCCGGATCTTACCCCAAAGGTGCATTTGTTGGGATTCAACCTCAGCTTGTATAACTTGAGTCGGTCAAACAGCTTCCTCAAATGATCAAGATGCTCCTCCTCAGTTTGAGACCTTGCAATCATGTCATCAACGTATACCTCAATCTCATGATGGATCATATCATGAAATAAAGCAACCATGGCACGTTGATAGGTTGCCCCAGCATTTTTCAATCTGAATGGCATGACCTTATACCAGAAAGTGCCCCACTGAGTCACAAAGGTAGTCTTCTCCATATCTTCCGGGGCCATCTTGATCTGATTATACCCTGAAAAACCATCCATGAAGGAGAAAACCTTATGTTGAGCAGTATTGTCAACGAGAACGTCGATGTGAGGTAAGGGGAAGTCATCCTTAAGGCTTGCCCTGTTCAAATCTCTGTAGTCGACACACATTCTGACTTTACCGTCCTTCTTCGGCACTGGCACCACGTTGGCAACCCATTGAGGATAAGAAGTTACTGCTAGAAACCCGGCGTCAAACTGCTTCATAACCTCAGCCTTGATCTTTTCAGACATCTCTGGGCGCATACGTCAGACCTTTTGCTTTACCGGAGGGCAATCTTCCTTGGTTGGCAGGTGGTGAACTACAATGTCGGCATCCAAACCAGGCATGTCTTCATATGACCAAGCAAATATCTCCATGTAATCACGTAGCATCTGGATCAATCGTTGCTTCACGCTGAGCTCTAGATTAGCCCCGATCTTGACCTCTTTCCTATCTGTCTCAGTACCCAGGTTAATCGTTTCTACCGGCTCTTCATGTGGTTGAATAGCCCTCTCTTCCTGGAGTAGTAGTCTTGCGAGTTCACCAGGCACTTCGCAATCATCTTCACCTTCGTCTTCGGCCAAGTTGATCGGATTCTCGAAGTCATAACTGGCGGTAGCAGAGCTGTTACCAGTGAGATCCAGAGTGGATTGAAACCTGTATAAGTGAGTGTGTGTAAATATAGCTGTTTTGCAATATATATAACACAGAAAGAAAAAGAGCACAAGATTTGAAATGCAACAAACGTCCAATGTTTTGATTGATGATATATGGAAATGTCATACAAAAAGCCCTCACAAATGGAGCTACGATGCCCCGGGTAGGACACCGAGCCAACAAAGTTTTAACATATTGTTTGTTACAAATTGGAAATCAAAAGAAATTAATTACTGCGTGACAAATGTGATAGGTGTAAAATCCTTTGCCGTCCAGTTGCTCGGTCCGTTGCTGGTAGTCGGGTAGATCCAACTGTCAAACTCTGCTTCCTTTACATCCTCTTCGATAGCATTCACCCTTGGGTTGGAGATAAACACCGGAGCCTTTCTGATCTTTTCCTTGCGCACAGCCCTCTGAGCCTCTGCAGTAAAGCCCAGCCCAAACTTGTCGTTCTTTTGAGTGAAGTCAGGAAGCTGACCCCAGTTTGCACAATTGCCTTTCTCGATTACAGCCCTGGAATCCTTCAAGGACGCCATCTTCAACGGAAAATCTTCTTCAACCACTGCCTCAGCTGATGCCAACACTGGAGGTACTTCTTCAAAATGCTGAAAGGGGGTTTCAATAAACTCCCCGTCCATCTCGATATACCGGAATGAATTCAAGTGGCTCACCATGTATTCCTCCTCACCCTGCACAGTAACAATCTTCCCTTTGACAGGGTATTTGAGCTTTTGGTGTAGAGTGGATGTTACTGCCCCAGCTCTATGAATCCAGGGCCAACCCAACAAGCAGGAGTAAGATGGACGAATATCTATTACATAGAACGTCGAGTTGAAAACTTGGGAACCCACACGAATAGGGATGTCTACTTCACCGTGCACCATCCTCTTAGAACCGTCGAATGCTCTAACGATGATGTTACTAGGTTTCAACTCCAGGCCCTCGCAATCTAAGCGATCCAATGCTTTCTTGGGCAAAACATTCAGGGAAGAGCCGGTATCCACTAACACGTGTGCGAGAGTAGTGCCCCTGCATTCTATGGAAACATGCAGGGCATCATTGTGATTTTTCCCTTTGGCGGTAAGGTCAGCATCCGAGAACCCTAAGCCATTGTCAGTCGTCAAATTAGCCACACAGTCAGTGAATTGATCCGCGGAGGTCTCTTGCGGCACATGGGCCATTTTCAGAAATGAAATCAGGGCTTTTGCATGGGCCTCTGAGCATAGCAGCAATGATAACATAGAGATTTTGGAGGGAGTATGCCCCAACTGTTCAACAACGTTAAAGTCACTCTTTTTGATAATTTTAAGAATTTCCTCCATTTCTTGTTGAGAGGCTTCCACAGCAGTCTTCTTTGGTGCCTCCGTCCTGGCAGGCGAATCGGTAGCAGCTTCTTTGCCCCAAGCATCAGAGGACTCGGCGGCAGTAGTAGACACAGGAACTTGAACTGGAACATGCACACTTGCGGGTGTGATGGTGAGAGGTTTTCTGATAACTGGCGGTGCAATGTTAAGCGAGAAGAGCCTGCCACTGCGGGTAATCTTGGCGGGACCAGTGATGCTACTGATACTGGTATTGGTGTTGAACTCCTGCTTCACCCCAAGCACATACACGTCGGCTCCATAATGCCATGGGACCGCTTTATCAGACTCATACGGGAGAGGCCCCGGGACAGTAATAGTGATGGGTGCAACAGACATAATTTGGACTGGTTTCTTCACGGGAGCTTTGACAGGATTATAAATCGTGACAACAAATATATCTTCAATGGAAATAGATGGAACAACAGTTTTCTTGAATAGAATCTCCTTGCTATCCATCAGGCTTTGGATGCCTGATTTCAGCAGTGGACAACCGGTAGGGATAACAGCACACAGGAGGCAACCCTTACTACAACCCGGAAATAAACCGGCTAGTAGTAAGTTCCTCTTAACAGTCAAAAGAGGGGTAACAACTTCATTCACCGAAACAACATACAACTCTTCCTCAATGGCATTTACTCTATGTTGGGGCATAAGGGCAGTTACAACATTCGGTCTCTCAGGCGCTTCAAACTGAATTTCCTTCGCGTCGATAAGATCTTGCACTTTGTTTCTCAAGGCCCAGCAATCATCAGTAGTGTGCCCGGGACTATCAGAATGATAAGCACACCGGGCATTTGGGTTATACTTAGGAGACGCAGTGTTGACGACCTTAGGAGCTTCTTTGAGGGTCACCAAGTTGGTTGATAATAGTTGTGGTAAAATTTGAGATAAGGTCATACTCAGCCGAGTATACTGCCTCTTGGGCCTTTCACTTCTTTGTTGATTGTACTACTGAGGAGCAGCAACAGGTTTTGAAATGACCAAAGCATTGACGGCTTGGCGACTTTCGGGCTTGACTTGTCGTCTAGGACCATAGACGGCGCTTGCTTCTTTCTTAAACGGCCTCTTCTCAGTACTTGTGGAGGCAGCCTTTTGTATCTTTCCTGACCTGATGCCAACTTCAATTCTTTCTCCCGTCAATATCAAATCTGTAAACCCAGCGGAGGAGTTACCAACCAAATGATTGAAAAATGGACCAGACAAAGTCCCTAGGAACATATCAACCAGCTCACGATCAGTTAATGGAGGCTGCACCCTGCCAGCCAAATCTCTCCATTTTTGTGCATATTCTTTGAACCCTTCACCCGTTCCTAGAGACATACCCTGAAGTTGGGTACGCGTAGGAGCGAGATCAAAATTGTATTGATATTGTCTGTAGAATGAGGTTGCCAAATCTTCCCAGTGTCGGATGCTAGTTCCATCTAATTGGTAGAACCATTCAAGCTGTGACCCCGAGAGGCTATCTTGGAAGAAGTGAATCCAAAGGTTCTTATCCGCCGTGTAAGGTTGGATCTTTCTTACGTACGACCTTAGATGCAGCTTTGGGCAGGAAACCCCATCATACTTGGCGAAGGCAGGCGCCTTAAACTTGTGTGGAATTACTACCCCAGAGGATAACCCCAGATCTCCGAAATCCAGTCCCGGCACATTCTGAATTTCCATGGCGCTCAAGCGGTCCTCCAATTGCTTGTATCTGTCAGCAGCAGGTGGGTATTGTTCGTCATTATAGTCCGTCTCGTTGTCGGAGACTGCGGGACTAGGAGCTCCTCCCCCTTGGGGACTATTTTTCTCAGCAGAAGAAGTGGTTGGTTCAGCTTCATTATGGAGTGTGTTCCCAAATCTGCGTCCGGCGTTGAACAACGCAGTCCTCTTTTTCTTCTTCTTCTTCTTCAGGAGTAGAGTCTTCAACTCTTGCTGACCTTGGGCTAGGCTTAGGACCATCTCTTGAAACTGTGCACTTTGGGCCTGAAGGGCCTTGATGGCTTGCTCACTGGATGAGTCTGGATTCATGATGACTGTTCAAAATAAATAGCGAAGGAGATTAAGCAACCTGTGAAATAGGGTACCTGCTATGCATATGGTGCAATGGAATGCGTATGTTTTATGTTTTCAAAGACAAACAAGATTCAACTTTGTAGACAAAAAAGGGAAACACACTTCATTAGATTAAAATTTTCAATTGTTCAACAATTTGCCCTTAGGCATTACAGGAATGAAAAATACTGGAAAACTATAAAAGGAAATATCCAAAGCCCATCAATGCTCCCATGGCCTCCTTTTCTCAGTGTTGATGTAGTTGTTCAGGACTCTCTCTTCTTCCAATTGCTTAGTCAGCCTCTGGATCTTCCGTTCCTGCTCGTTGAACTTCTCCCGATAGAAATCCCGTTCTTCCTTTAGCTACGCCCAAGATCTCTTCATTGTGTCAAAATCAGTAGGTATCCGAGGAGGGAGGACAGTTGGAGGAACCCCATCTTCATCAGGAGATTCAAGAATGAGAGGTCTAACAGCTTCGTATGGCATACCCAATCTCTGAGCACGGATGCGGACCCACTTGCAATAGGGTTCCATTGGTAGAGAAGTCTTTGGCCCCAACTCATGTGGGTCAGCTTTGTGAATTTTGTCCCAAGCTCTAATGAATCCATGGCGTAGTTTGTCACTGTCTGCCTGAAACTCAAAATGGAAGTGAGGAACCAGCATTTCATGAGGCCCATCTCCTCTGGCTCTTCCAAACTGACGGAGAGCTAAGCATGGATTGTAAGAGATTCCTCCTTGGATACCAATCAACGGAACATTAGGGTATTCTCCGCAACGGTCAATAACAGCTACCTCATCCAAACCTCTGAGAGTCCAGGTGATGTCATTATCTGTGAGAGACATTAACCTCCAAGCCCAACCTTTTCCTTCTTCATTCTTCAGCACGAACTTAGGAAGGTGCGAAATAAACCACCTTACTAGCAAAGGAGCACAACACCACGGAGTTCCCCGTTTTCGAGCAGTACGAGCATAGAGTTGTTGTAGAACATCACCCAAAAGAGTGAGTACCGGATTCCGAGACATGAAGATCCTTATGACATGGGTACTGATAAAGGTGTCAGGGTTGGGAAACAATACCAGACCATAGATCAAAAGAGCCAGAATATCCTCGTACGCCTTGAAGTCCAAGTCATTCCAGAAATCATTAGCCTTGCCAACCAGAAATTTGACCAAAAAGCCCTTGACCCCATTTCTAGTTTTCCAGTTAGCTAATACCTCTTCTTTGGTCAAGGGGAGAATTGCAGCAATCTCTTCAGGCCTAGGAGTCTTTTCCAAACCAGTGAATGGAGTTTGTTCCAAGATAGGGATCCCAAGCAGATAAGAGAATTCTTCCAGGGTAGGAACCAGCTGGAAGTCTTGAAAGGTGAAACAATGATACAGAGGGTCATAAAACTGGGTCAGAACACTTATCAGTTGTTGGTCCCATTTTGCAGTAATCAAGCCAAGGAGAGAACCATGTCTGTTGATGAAGGAAGAAGTGTTTGGAATCCTTCCAACCAAATCCTTGAGTAAAACTGGTGGTTGAACAAAGTTGAGCCGGATAGTATTCCTACGCATGGGCATCATGATGTCCTACAAAACAGAGCAAAGATGAAACTTTTTGTCTTTGAAATGGGTTAGTCCTTTATACAGGATGCATGCAATGGTATGATGGCATGATGCTATGATGAAGCACATCACAAGTATTCACACAGGCAAACAAGATAAGGCACACAAGTCACACAAGACATACTTAGGTTTTAGGCCAGCATGAATTTCAGGTATTACCCTCTTTTGGTTTTGTTGGTTAAAACCTGTCCTATCAAAAGTAACCGGGTTCTAGAGGATCTCAAATCATTGGCTACCCTCAATCGGTCATAACTCCAGCATCGCAATCTTTTCTCGCGGCCAGAACCATCTCGAGAGTTTAGCCTCAATGAGTGTAGCATACTGCTACTGTCCTAATAGCCAAGTTGGTCAATTTTGGGTTCTAAGGTTGGTTGGTGTTTAATGACTCCTTAGAAGACCTATATTCTCCCCGTTGCAACACAAGGGATATAGGTACAGACTAAGATGCCACACCAACGTAGCCACTGCTTCACCCATGTCGGTCTACGCTGGACAGGTCCCTCACAGATTATGCTATCTAAAAAGGGTATTTCCCAGATCCGGGTTAGGATCTATGAAACTCTGATGCAAAGCCCACAAATATAAAAGCAAACAAAGCAAACAATTGAAAACAAAGGTGATCTAAACCCTAAGGTTACTCCACTTTTAAGTTTTCCCCAGCAGAGTCGCCAGTTCTGTGATACGGTGGGAGAACTGACTTGAGTTTTGCGTTTGTTTTCGCAAATGTTTCGGTTGAGCAAGAGTCGCCATCGACTTTTTATTTTATCCTAAGGAAAGGTTTAAAAAGCACAGCAAAAACCTTTGAGATGTTTTCTTGGGTTCGGGGAGTAGATTATAGAAAGGGAAGGTATTAGCACCCTTTCTATCCATGGTTATCCATGGGCTCTTAGTTACTTGCTTAGACCACTTGTCTTTTGTTTTCAATTGTTTTAAATGGTGCTTGTGAGTGTGGATTTGAAAATGTTTTGAAAAGAAGCCAATGTGGTGGCAACCTTTGTAATGATCCATGTGGGGATGTATACAAAGATGTATGTCTTTTGAAAAGGTTTTCATTTGTTTTTGAAAGTTGTTTTTGAAAGTGTAATGATGTGTGGTTTTTGAAATAGGCAAGTGTTTTGTTTTTGCAAGTTTGATTCAAGTAACTAAGAGGTTATCTACTCCTAAATTTCTCAAAGATTATTGCTATGTTTTAACCCTTTCAACAAGTTTGTTCCACCATTGTATTTGGTGGACAATCTCATGTTAGGATGTGAAAGGGACGGGCGCGGGTCATCGTTTAGACCATAATTGCAATGTTGCCAAGTATCTTTGGGCATTTTCTTTAAGGGACTTGATCATTTGTTTTGGCAATATTTTGAAAGTGTTATCGAGGGACTATGATCATTTGATTTGTTTGTTTTGCCCAAAGAGACCTAACATGCAATATGGCCCAATTTTGAAAGGCAACAAGTGGAATATCCTAGGGGGTGCAAGTGTGATTTGTGTGTTCATTTTCATGCTTATTTGTCTTGAGATTAGGTCATAACTATTTTATCGTTTTTCGCATACAAACCCTAATTCTAACATGGTATAATTGGAAAGCAATAAAGTGCGAAAATAAATTTACTAAGCTATTACAAAACCAAATATGGGAAGGGGGGGTACAAATGTTCAAATGGGGATTTTGACAAGGAATTTAAACCTAAAACTATTACATCAATATTGAATATTTACAAGATGATTGATTTGCACAGATTAAATAAAATAAGACAAATATGCAAGAGTGCAAAAAAAAGATTTTTATATGTATGAAAAAAGAATTATTTATGTAAAATAAAAAGAAAAATAAAAAGGTATTATTTTTTGGAGTTTTTTCATATTTAAGGCCAAAACCCTAATTCTATTAAATAAAGTGTATTATTATTTAATTTAATACCAGTATTTATTTATTATGTACAAAAATAAAATAAAGTGAAGTATTTGTCAAGAATGTATTTTTATATTAAATATTAATAATAATAATAAAAAAAACCAAAAGTGTATATATTTTGTATTTACCCTAAATATATTAATAAATATATGTATATATGTATTATTTTAAGCATGTGTTATATATATAAATAATAATAATTTTTAATATTTGTAAAAAAGGTATTTTTTATGTAAAATATTTTCAGAAGGTAAAATAAAATAAAAATGAAAATAAAAGTATTTTTACATATTTCTCAATATTTTAATGAAATGTATATATTCATTTATTTATGCATTAATCAAAAGAAAATCACATAAATACCTAATAAATTAAAAAATGGTGAGAAAAAAGATTTTTATATTTTTAATAACATGAGAAAAAATAAATAAATCAATCCAAAAAAGAAAATGTCAAAAAATCATAAAAATAAGCCAAATGGGCCTAGGGGGTGTGAAATCAAAAGAGTGGTGCAAACAGAAATGACCAAACAGGCCCAGCCCAGAAAACTCCTTCTTCAACCTCCAGACTGTATGAACAACAATGAACACGCATTTTCTATCTTCCAATTCCTGGACTTTCAATCAAAACTCATAACATGAAAAATGTAGAGCATTAAGAGACGAATTCAAGGATATAAAGAACTTGACTTAACTCTCTAAGATGAGGGAGAATTTCTTCTCCCCCAATTTCTGACCTAGCTTTTCATCAATGTTCAGAACCAAAATTCTCTAAGCATACATAATATAAATGAAATCTAATCATATGGGCATGTTCAGGGCTATGATTGTGACATGTTTCCTTCACAAACCTAAAGCTAACAATGCCTATACTGAGAGATAGAACTTCATGAATATACCTGTTCAGTTGGAATCGTGCTTTGCAATGGAGGAGTTTTCAGAGCAAGATGATGATTTGTATAGCTTCCTTGAAGTGTGAGGATGCTATTCCAAGTTCTACTTTGTCTTGAAACTCCCTGAATCGTGCTAGAGAACTTCAACTGCAAAACAGAAAAATAAAAATGGTGAAGTGGCTTGGAGGTGTTACAGATCGTGTTTTAGCTTTTGGATAGCTTGCATAGATGGTAAGGAAGGTATGTGAACTGGTTTGGGCAAGAATGCTTGAAAGGATTGAGAGTTGGAACTCAATCTGCAGAGGTTGCTCTGTTTGAGCAGTTTCAAGGTGATTCTGAGTTTTGGGAGGGATGAGAGGTGTTAGGGTCGTGCAATAGCTTGGTTATGATCTTTTGAATGTGTTTGATAAGTTTGTCTAAGTGTGTCTAAGCTGATATCCAAGTTGGTATAAGTTATGCCATGTTACTTGAATTTGAAGCAAACAAAAGCCACTTGATCATTCTAGCCTGTACAGGCCCTCACACTATGCTGCATCTTTTAGTCTTGATCAGTGTGTTATGTCCATGAATCTTGTGTCCAAAGATATGCATTGTACCTCTTGATTTTCAAATTTGACATAAAGTTCTACTTTGCAAAAATGGATAAATCACTTTTTCCAATTAAGGCTTAATTCCTTGTGTAATGACTATATGAACAAAACAAAGCTAAAACACAATGGATTGGCATTTAATTATTGAGTAAGAAAATGATTAGAGGCCTGTAACTAGCTTGCCCATGCGGATTTGAAAAATTGCAAAGTGTATGAACATGTACATGGCCATGAATCAAAGTGACTTTTGCCCATTTTGCAAAATTCGATTCTCCCTAACCATGAGGTTGTTTGAGAAGTTCTTGGACATTTTGGAAAGCTTGGAATGTGTAATACAATCCATCTTTGAAATGAAAATTGAAATTCCAAGTGGAAGTGTATGGAAAATGGTCTTGAAGTTAGGTAGAAAACCTTGTCAAAAAGGTCAAATTTTCACTAAGTTATGAATGGTTTAGTGCCCTTATTCAAAAATTTGTAACTTGAGATACAAGCCTCATTTGGAAAAACTTTGTGTATCAAAGTTGTAGATTATGCAACAAGCTACAACTTTCATGTTTTGACTTTTGTTTGAATCCAAATAAATCTTGGTGAAAAAGTGGGGCAAAGTTGGGAAAAAATTAGGGTTTTCCATAACTTAGAAAAATTCTAAGTTATGAAAAATTCCATTTCAAACCCTAATTTGCATTTCTTGGTTTCTTGGTGAACAAGTTTCATGATTTGGCATGTTTTGATGAAAAATGAATCTTGACTCTTGATTTTGACCAAAAAAGTCAAAGTTTGACTTTTCAGTATACAGTCAAAATTGATCAATTGACTGGGAAATTCAACTGTCAATCTTGTGTACTTGGGATCTTTTGAGTTTGTTGAGCATGCCAAGATAATTCCATGGGGTCCTTGAGTCCATATGTGAGCTTGGTTTCCCAATGGCTAGGTCAAACAGTCAAAAATTGCCTTTGTGCAGTCAAAACCCTAAAAATGACCATTTTGCCCTTTTGATGATCTGATCAAATTTCTTGTGGAATTGTGATCCAAACTTGATCAAATGGTCCATATGAGTTCATAATGTTGATGTGGGTCAATTTTCATGAGTGTGATCGGTGGATCTGGAACTGACTGTTTAACGCTGGTTCGCGAAATGTCGCGGAAGCAAGAGTCGCCACCGTCTTTTATTTTCTCCAAATGGAAAGGACAAAAGCACAGAAAAATTCCTTAAAGAGATTGCTCTCGGTTCGGGAGGTAGATTATAGAAAGGGAAGGTGTTAGCACCCTTTCTATCCATGGTTATCCATGGGCTCTTAGATACTTGCTCATTTGTGTTTTCAAAAATGGTTTGTTTGCTTTTCAACTGTGGGTTTTAAAAAGTTTCTTTGAAAATTTCAGTTCGACTCTTGTATCAGTCCTCAAGAGTGTTTGAAAAATTGCTTTCGAAAGCTTTTTGAAAAGGTGTCGGTGTGAAAAGTATTTTTGATTTGTTTTTGAAATTAGAGCAAGTATCTAGAGTCGTCTACCTACCCTAAGGAATTCGTCTGTGTAGATGTCCTTTAAAGTAGTGCCATCCCACCATTGAGAGGTAGGTAGCACCACCGTTGGAGGTGTTCGGGTCAATTCGAAATTAGGGACCTGGTGATCACCAGAGCAATAGGAAGACACCTTAGAAGCTACCCTCATGTCAGGTTCCCGGATCATGAGGACTTACTAAGACATCCTCTACTCGACGATCACCTTTCGAGGTAAGGCAACAGTGAGGCGTACCCTAGGGGTGGTGTGTGACTTGTGTGTCATTTTCATTTGCATTTATCTTGTCATGTTATTGGTGTTCTACGCTTGTATTTATTTTGTCCATACATTCTTTCATGCTTTTGATTAACAGTTAAAAGTTGCGAGGAAAAGTAAATCTAAAGCTATTACAAATGGCGCGGGTCCACATCGCCAAAATTAACCAGGACCCGATTTGACAGAAAAAAAATAATAAATAGACAACGTAAATAAAGAATTGAAAAGTGCGAGAAATAATTTACAAGGCTTCGGGAGAGGTACATAATTATTTAAGCAAAATAAAATAACATGCGAATTAATAAGAAATTTAAGAGCGAGGGCGTTGGACCCTTTTGCAAAGATTAAATTAATGGTGGAGTTAATTAAAAAAAGAAATGTTTTTTTTTGGTATTTTATGCTTTTTAGGACTTAATAGAAAAAATTAATTGCAATTAAGCGCTAACCCTAATTCTATTTTATTTTAACTTGTTAAGAAAATATTGAAGTTTTTTAACCTAAAATTAATCTAATTATTATATGCAAATTTAATTATAACAATAAATAAAATAAATATTTAATTATTTGAAAGAAAAAATAAAAGGATGACAATTAATTAAACCTAATTCTACTTCTTTTTAGATTTTTTTATTAAAAGCATTAAAATTAAACCCTAATTTATACTAACTTCAATTATATACAATTTGTTTATGAAAATAATTAAAATAAAATATTTATTATATTTTGCTCTTTTTTCTGATTTTTATTGATATTTTATATTTTTTTGTGAAAATAAGGAATTAATTAAAAACAATAATCAAAAGAAAATAAAAACAAATAAAAACATAAAGAAAGTGAAAAAATTGCAAACCAAGGGGGTTCAGACCCCAATATGGAGGTATAATCTTTCAGCAATTTGGCCCATTTAGGCATGGCCTGGTGGACTTTTTGCTCACGTGCTGGCATGTTGACTCAAGCTTAGGGTGTTCATCAATTCTGAGCCTTTGATCTGATCTCCAGGGGCACGTGGATGTTGGATTCTGGAAGGCGTATGGTGAACCACCAGCACAAGCGCTACACGTGAATGCCAATGGAAAAATAATATTGAGAAAGCATGAAGACCTGGGGCTCGAACCCAGGTCAGGGATGTTACCAATAGCCTTGCTCACCACTAAGCCATTCCACGCGTTTTGATATATAATGAACAACAAACATAATGAATAAAATAAGCGTTAGTGGTGATTCTTCGCGCGAAATTCAAATGGGCCAACCAATGCACGCCACGAATTCGTCTTCTTCGTTGTATTATTTTCCTGAAAAACAAATATGTTAGGCAACGGTTTCGCACGCGTTCTCCTAGGCCGGTTTTGGAAAAATAGCGATTAGGCCTAAGAGGTCCATAAATTAGGCGCGATGGTGGGTTTATGATCGTTTGAGCATGCTGAAGTCAATGGTCTAATTCATATGCTCCAATTTTTCCTCGTTTGAAAATCCCTAATTTGGAATCCTGTAAACCCTAACAATTGGCAATGGTGAAATCGTACACAATGCATAAAAATACAATCAAAGTATATGGTTAGCTTGCAAATGCTTCACTGATCACGAATATATAAACAAAACATCATGAATGAGCATAGAATGTAAAACACGATAATGAAAATAAAGTGAGAAAGGCTAGCTTCTGTACAACGATTCAGGAGGTTATGGACTTGGAAATCTATGCAGGCACGTTGCTGAAGGCCTAAGGAAGATGATGAGATGAAAATCTCAGCTTGAATCGCCCTCCAATGTGATTTTCAGAATTGAGTTTTAGACAAAATTTTCCAAGTTTGATGATGGCTTTTGGGCGCAGCTCAGTGTGTTCTTGCACTAGGGTTGTATTCAGGCTTTTGTATTGAGTCCATTAGGTCAAGAAAAATCAATCAAATCCATTGCATTAATTGATTTTGAAAATTGATTTTCTAGGATCTTTTTTCAAATATTTTTCATACAACTTTGTATCAATTAAGATCAATTCAATCCAAATCTTTCTATATTGGGATATGCACGAATTATTGAGAATAAAACATGTACAAAAAGATTTGTTAGGTTAAGTTAAATATTTTTCACATATTTAATTGATTTAAGTGAATTATTATAAATAAAAATTCAAATAAATAAATAAAAAATGAAAAAAAATACTTCCCTTTGGGCCAAGTGGTCGTGCACATGCCATGGATGATGATTTGTGGAAGAAAAATGGGCCCATTAGCAATTTTAGGTCATTTGAATCAATGTTGACTTTTCAAAATATCCAAAAATTTCCCAACTTCCACAAGGCATAACTTGCTCAATTTTTAAGCTTTTCTCATGTTCTTGGACATTTTGGAAAGGTCTTTGAGTCCTCTAACCAATGTCTTTGGTCCCATGTCATTTTGATTTACCAATCTCAAGTTATGGTCTTTGACTTAAAGTCCCTTTTTGTTGACTTTTGAAAATGACCTATAATGTTGAAGTTGATAACTTTTTGTGAGAGAATTTCTTGGACTTGAAGTATGAAGATGAGTTGTAGGAAATGTCTCTCTCTTAAAAATGAGCTTTGGATGGAATTTTTCTGATAATCCATGTGAAAGTTATGCCCTGGTCAATTTCAGTTGACTTTTTCAGCTGTCCAAATAAGGAAACTTTTGCATCTTGATGATTTCTGAGCCAAATTTTGAGAATCATGATCAAGCATTGATCAAATGATGTTTGTGGCTTCAAAATGATATGTTGATCAAAAATTTGAACTTTTGACTGTCAAATGACCATTTTGCCCCTGTAGTTAACTGTAGTGCAATTTAGGGTTTTGACTGTGCCATTTTGAGCTGAATGTCTTGAAACTTGATATGAGGATGCTTGACCATATTTTTAGGCATGTGAGACTTGATTGGACCTTTGAAAACTTCATTTTACTGATCAGAACAAAAACCCTAATCTTGACTGCTTAGGAGACCTTTACACTGTGCAACCCTTGGGGAATTTTGAAGCTTGACTTGGCATTTTCTTGAAGAACATGGGAGGGAAAATTTTGGGGTACAACAGTTGCCCCTGTTCAATCTTCTTAGACCTGAGGATGCAGATTGGCTGACGTGCCTTTCGTAATCCGAAGGTGGAAGATGATTGAACACTAGAGTGCCCAGAAATTTGCGCTCACATAGTAGCCGTGTGGTGATGGGAATGGGCTTATAGATGCCATTTAGAGGTTGATGAATAGGATGATGGGCTTATAGATGACATCTGGATGTTGATCGCGTAAGAGATTCCTTAGCGAGAACCTGTATACCTGCAAAATAGAAAATGATTACCTGACACGTTGCAGGAGCTGATTTTCAGATGCTTGGCATAGATATGTCCTGACTGGTTACAGGAGCTGAGTCTGGAGCTTCAAAAGATGATGAATGAACCAGGGATGGTTACTACCTTAGTATGAATGGTAAGAGAACCTTGGGTGACTTTAACTTCAACAACGCTCGTTGAGAAAATCTTGGTGGGAATTACCATCTTCGCAGGATCGGGAAGAGAACCATAGGCAATTATAATCTGAAAAGGGATTGTCACCTCACTCACCGTCAGAGAGGGAACCATCTGTAATTATAATTTGAAAAGGAATTATCACCTCACTCACCGTCGGAGAGGTAACCATAGGAAAAGGAATTATCACCTCACTCACCGTCGGAGAGGGAACCATCTGAAAAGGGATTATCACCTCACTCACTGTCGGAGAGGGAACCATCTGAAAAGGAATTATCACCTCACTCACCGTCGGAGAGGGAACCATCTGAAAAGGAATTATCACCTCACTCACCGTCGGAGAGGGAACCATCTGAAAAGGAATTATCACCTCACTCACCGTCGGAGAGGGAACCATCTGAAAAGGAATTATCACCTCACTCACCGTCGGAGAGGGAACCATCTGAAAAGGAATTATCACCTCACTCACCGTCGGAGAGGGAACCATCTGAAAAGGAATTATCACCTCACTCACCGTCGGAGAGGGAACCATCTGAAAAGGAATTATCACCTCACTCACCGTCGGAGAGGGAACCATCTGAAAAGGAATTATCACCTCACTCACCGTCGGAGAGGGAACCATCTGAAAAGGAATTATCACCTCACTCACCGTCGGAGAGGGAACCATCTGAAAAGGAATTATCACCTCACTCACCGTCAGAGAGGGAACCATCTGAAAAGGAATTATCACCTCACTCACCGTCGGAGAGGGAACCCTAAGGAAATTATAATCTTAAAGAAAACCCAAAAATGGAAATCTCATGCACCGTCGGAGAGAGAACCAATAGGAATTTATAATCTGGGATAACTTCTACTGAGTCTTTATCAGAAAAATCTGTTGGGAGTCGATTTAGCTGGACTAGAGAAGGCCTGGGACTGGATAAGAAATCTTCGAAGTTGATTAACTGAACTGGTCTAGGTCTTGAAATATGATTGAGAATTTCAACTGCATCTTTCCTGAAAGGTAAAGGTCAATCATATGCAATGCATGATATGGATCAAGCAATGATGTTCTCAACATAAACGAGATTTGTATGATATAATGCGTCTATGCATGCTATAATGATGTATGTGATGTTTTATGAATGTATGTTTTCGTCTAGGAAAGTAAATCCTTGACGGGTGCCGGGAAGTCATATCCTGGGCTGATGTTGAAGAATAGATTTCGCTTCCGCTGGGGATGATAACTGCAAGAATACCGGTAGGATAAGATGACTCCGTTGCGGAATAAACTTGGCAAATGGAAGATTCTGCGGGGAGAAAGATACTCTAGCGACCATGCTGGGAAGCAATACTCTATGGGGGGAGAGATGCTTTGCTGAGTGTTGATAATAATTTGCTGGGGATACACTTGTTGTTGGAAGTGTTGATAGACTTCGCTGGGGGTAAGAAGATTCTGTCGACGACGATCTTTCCGTGGCTTTTGGCTGAGGATAACCCAGTTATATCCTGTTAAGGAAATAACTCTTTGAATAAAGCCGGGAGACGCGTTCGTGCTCTGCGAGGATAAGCTTCCAGAATTTACTGGGGATAAGCTTACTGCTTGGAGAGATGAATTCCAACTTTCCTGGGGAAGCTGGATTGGGCTCTCCTGGGGAGATTTTGAACTGTAATTTTGTAAGTTGAAAGAGGGAACCTATGTAGGGTTTCTTGCTGATGAGCTCATGTAAAACCGCATCTGAAATGGAGAAGGAACCTGTGTAGGATTACTTTGATGAGTTCGTGTAAAACTTCGTTCTTGGAAAGGGAGAACCTGTGTAGGGTTTCCGGGTGACAAGTCCATGTAAAACTGCATCTTGAAGAGAGGGAACCGGTGTAGGGTCGCTTGATGTCGAGTTCGTGTAAAACTACGTCCGGAGAAGGAGAACCTGTGTAGGGTTGCCTGGTGAGGTAAGTTCGTGTAAAACTTCTTGATGAACCGGGGTGAGGTTATCTTGAGCTAAATCCATGTAAGACTTCTGGGGGAACCGGGGTTAGGTTGCCGCATGATAAGTTCGTGTAAAACTTCTTGACGAACCGAGGTAAGGTTACTTGTGGATGAGTTCGTGTAAAACTTCTTGATGAACCGGGGTAAGGTCATCTTGAGATAAGTCCATGTAAGACTTCTGGAGGAACCGGGGTTAGGTTACTTGGATAAGTTTGTGTAAAAACTTCTTGGTGAACCGGGGTGAGGTTACTTGTGGATAAGTTCGTGTAAAACTTCTTGATGAACCGGGGTAAGGTCATCTTGAGATAAGTCCATGTAAGACTTCTGGAGGAACCGGGGTTAGGTTACTTGGATAAGTTTGTGTAAAAACTTCTTGATGAACCGGGGTTAGGTCATATTGGGATAAATCCATGTAAGATTTCTAGGAGGAACCAGGGTAAGGTTGCTTCGGGATAAGTTCGTGTAAAAACTTCTTCTAAAAATTGAGAAGGAACCGGTGTAGGGTTGCATGATTTTGATTAAGTGGATGATTGTCCTGTTTGGTTTCGGATGTTAACCCACGATCTGGAATTTGTAAAGGTAGATGGTAATCATCCTTATGTTGATCTTTCCTTTGTACTTTGGTTGAGGATAACCCATTATTGCCCCTGTTTCGGAGGTGAGGGAAGAGGATACCTGTGTGAGTGATTGACAAATCTTCGGGTAGACAAGTGATGAGATACCAGAACATAGTCGTACGCTTTGATCCTTAACTTTTGGCTGGACCGCCCTTTCGGGTTTTCAGTCCACCGGGATACCCATTTTTGCCCAAGCCGCCTTTTCAGGTTTTCGACTTGCCGGGTGTACATATTTTCCCATTTACATCCTTTATTTTTGCCCGAACCTTTTTGGTTCGCCGGGAAGCCCTTATTTTTGCCTAGGTGTGTCAACCTAGCGGGTCTTTGATTGTGCGTAGTATCTTTTCGACTATGTCCACGCTCTCAGAATGTAAGGAGTTGCCCCTGTTAGAAGTGTTTTGTCATGCCCTAGATAATGGGTAATGCTCCTACTGTGCCCCATTGATTGGAGGTACTTCTGTTCACAAGGTGTTCATCGTGCGAATTTCCCTGCTGTTCAAACAAATAGTCATATGCAAACAAGGTTATTTTAAGAATGCAAAAGCCTATGTCCGTCTTGAATTTTGGAAATGCATTTTTTTGTAATACAGTGCGGTGTCAACTCAAGATTTTATAGCAAACCTTCAGGAGTCAGGATACCTTCGTAACAGTATGCTTTCGAACTAACCCATGCTTCAGCTAGGACTTTTAAGGGTTATATCGTGGCCTGGTTCACGGTTTAAGAAACAAAGGATAAAGGCTCAAATTATTTGTACCCACCCGCTCTCCGTGATGTTCTCCAAACCTAAACTCAGTTGATCATACGTTAGACCTTGTTTGAGTTTTTGCTCTGATTTTCCGGTGATGGTTCGGATGTTGACAATTTATTTCGAATAGGCAGTCATCTCCTTTTTTTGTTGAGGTTTTGTAGGACCTCTTTCTTTTTGATTTAGTTATCCCTTTCTTTTTTTTGCCTGAACTGTCTCCTTTTTTGGAATTACAGTCAGCGGGATGCCTCAGTTTCATAAGTCCCTTTTATAGGTTCTGACTTCTTGGGCTTTTCATTTATGATTTTTTTTGATCACGACTGCCTGTCTTTATGATTGTTCTGAACCATCACTGTCTTTTTTGTAAGGATCTCTTTGGGTGCCATTTGTTGCGCGCTTGGATCAACCGAGAGAACTACCCTGCCCCGGGTTATGATTAAGGGTTTTAAATTTCGAAAAGAAAAACTCCTACTTCTTTGGCTCAGATGGGTTGACGAGGGTTTATCATCCTTATAACTCTAGTGTTTAGGGATTGAAACAATGCCTGTACCTCATCAGCGGGGTCTGTTCAAAAGCATACTGTAATGATTGCGGTATCGTTTTCGTCATCCTCCCTCAAGAGGCTTAGAATTTTCAATTAAGAGTTGACCATCACAAAAATATGGAAGCAGTTTTAAGCATAGTAAACATAATTAAATCAAGACAAACATGTGTAATGCATTCATGAAATAAAAGAGTTTAACATGATAATTGTTTATCTGAACAAGAAAAGAAAAATACAACTTTGAATTCAAATGAACAAAAATCTCTCGACCCTAGCCATGTTTTGGCAAGGGAGCAGTGATTACGTTGGGGGTCTCGGCAGGCTCGAACTCGATCTCTTTGGCATCGATCATGTTCTGAATCTTGTACTTCAGTGCCCAACAGTCCTCAGTATCGTGCCCCGGGCTATCAGAATGATAAGCACACCTCGCTTCCGGATTGTAGCTTGGAGAGGAGGTCTTGGGGTTTGCAGGAGGGTTGATCACTGCAATCAGGTTCATCTTCAACATATGCTGCAATGCTTGTGACCATGGCATGTTAATGTTGGTGAATTGTCTTTTAGGCTCGTCCGGCCTTCGCTGGTTTCCCTTTTGTGGTTGGCGGCGTGGTGCGGAACCAGAGATCATGACTGCCCCTGCATGTTGGTCACGACGACTCTTTTGGCTGTATGCAGCATTAGATTCTTTCTTTCCCGTGTAAGGCTTTTTGTGAGTGTCAGAAGGTGTGGCCTCTTGGATTTTCCCACTCTTGATACCAGCTTCAATTCTTTCGCCAGTCAGGATGAGGTCGGTAAATCCCGCAGATGAGTTACCAATGAGGTGATTGAAGAATGGCCCGGATAGGGTCCCCAAGAACATATCAACGAGTTCCCGGTCATTTAATGGAGGTTGCACCCTTCCAGCAAGGTCTCTCCATCTCTGCGCGTATTCCTTGAAACCTTCACTTGACCCCAGCGACATACCCTGGAGTTGGGTACGTGTAGGAGCAAGGTCGGCATTGTACTGGTAATGTTTGTAGAAAGTAGTGGCTAGGTCTTCCCAGGTATGGATGTTGGCTCCATTCAATTGATAGAACCACTCGAGCTGAGTCCCTGAAAGACTCTCTTGGAAGAAATGGATCCATAAGTTTTTGTCAGCTGTATAGGGCTGGATCCTCCTTGTGTAAGCCCTGAGATGCAATTTAGGACAGGATGCCCCGTTGTATTTAGCAAAAGCAGGTGCCTTAAACTTGTGCGGGATCACTACCCCAGAAGACAGACCTAGATCCTCGAAGTCCAGGCCGGGCACTTTTTGTATCTCCATAGCACTGAGCCGGTCTTCCAACTGTTTGTACCTATCCTCAGCCGGAGGGTACTGTTCGTCGTTGAAATATGTCTCATTGTCGGAGACCACTGGGCTGGGAACCCTCTCCTCTTGATGATTGCCTTTCCCCACAGATGGAGTAGTCCTCTCAGTTTTAGTCTGCAATGTGTTCCCAGATCTGCGTCTAGGGCTGAACAAAACAGTCCTCTTCTTCTTCTTGTTCTTCTTCAAGAGCAAAGCCTTCAGATCTTGTTGCCCCTGGGTCAAATTCATGATCAGCCCTTGGAACTGGGCGTTCTGAGCCTGGAGGGCCTTGATAGTGTGCTCGGTTGAGGATTCAGGATTCATGCCGAGACTGCTGAAATAAACAGCGAAGAAGGTAAGCAACCTGCAGAGAATGGATACCTGTTATGCAATGATGTGTATGATATGCATGCAATGATTTCAAGGACCTCGAGGGGTAAACAAATTGTTAGAGTTGGAAACTGGTAACTTGATTGAAGGAAACCCATGCTGTTGAGGATTCTTCTTGAAGGGTCAAAGGCTCACCATATCCAGTGGGTCATAGCCTCTGACAACCTTGGCTAGAGGAAAATAAATCCTCTTTGCCCCTTGCTGGGATAGTTGATTCACCATGACCTGCATCACAAGCCCTTGAGACCCTTGAAATGGGTTAGGATGTATGCAATGGTATGATGCTATGGTATGCATGGGGTAATGTACGTAACCCTGTTATGAGTCCCAATTAAGGACTGCAAACCAAAACCTGCAAGAAACTCACGTAAAACCTGTCATGAGTCCCAATTAAGGACTTAAAACATAACCTGCAAGAAACTAGTGTCAGGTAACAAGCATGCAAGTAGTCAAGTATGAAGGCACACAAGTCACACAAGAGAAGCCCTTAGAGTTTAGGCCAGCATGAGGTCTGGGTAGTACCCTCTTGAAGTTGGTGGGTTCAACCTGTCCTATCAAAGTAACCGGGTTCTAAGGGTCCCAATATCACGGGATTGCTTTCATTGTTCATCGTTTCGATTTAGCCACTGAACTGGCGACCGAAATATTCAGGGAGAGCAACCCTCAATTGAGTGTAGTATCGAGTATCAACCAACCTCGGACTGCACCAAAATCAGTTATCTCACTACCCTAAGGAGGCCAAGATAGTTCAATTAAGGTTCCTAAGGTCTGTTGATGCTTCACGACACCACGCAGAGGCCCCGTACTCTCCTTGACTGAACTCAAGGGTTACCGGTACACACCAAAGTGCCACATCAACGTAGCAGACTGTTTCAACCATGTCGGTATACCCCGCACAGTTCCCTCACAACCTTGTTGCTACTTTCTAAGAAGGTATTCCCCAGATCCGGGTTAGGATCTATAGAACTCCCAAGCAACCCACAATAGTAAAGCAAGCAAAGAAGACAATTGAAAACACAGTGATCTTAATCCTAAGGTACACCTCACTTTAAGTTAATTCCCCAGCAGAGTCGCCAGTTCTGTGATCGGTGGATCTGGAACTGACTGTTTAACGCTGGTTCGCGAAATGTCGCGGAAGCAAGAGTCGCCACCGTCTTTTATTTTCTCCAAATGGAAAGGACAAAAGCACAGAAAAATTCCTTAAAGAGATTGCTCTCGGTTCGGGAGGTAGATTATAGAAAGGGAAGGTGTTAGCACCCTTTCTATCCATGGTTATCCATGGGCTCTTAGATACTTGCTCATTTGTGTTTTCAAAAATGGTTTGTTTGCTTTTCAACTGTGGGTTTTAAAAAGTTTCTTTGAAAATTTCAGTTCGACTCTTGTATCAGTCCTCAAGAGTGTTTGAAAAATTGCTTTCGAAAGCTTTTTGAAAAGGTGTCGGTGTGAAAAGTATTTTTGATTTGTTTTTGAAATTAGAGCAAGTATCTAGAGTCGTCTACCTACCCTAAGGAATTCGTCTGTGTAGATGTCCTTTAAAGTAGTGCCATCCCACCATTGAGAGGTAGGTAGCACCACCGTTGGAGGTGTTCGGGTCAATTCGAAATTAGGGACCTGGTGATCACCAGAGCAATAGGAAGACACCTTAGAAGCTACCCTCATGCCAGGTTCCCGGATCATGAGGACTTACTAAGACATCCTCTACTCGACGATCACCTTTCGAGGTAAGGCAACAGTGAGGCGTACCCTAGGGGTGGTGTGTGACTTGTGTGTCATTTTCATTTGCATTTATCTTGTCATGTTATTGGTGTTCTACGCTTGTATTTATTTTGTCCATACATTCTTTCATGCTTTTGATTAACAGTTAAAAGTTGCGAGGAAAAGTAAATCTAAAGCTATTACAAATGGCGCGGGTCCACATCGCCAAAATTAACCAGGACCTGATTTGACAGAAAAAAAATAATAAATAGACAACGTAAATAAAGAATTGAAAAGTGCGAGAAATAATTTACAAGGCTTCGGGAGAGGTACATAATTATTTAAGCAAAATAAAATAACATGCGAATTAATAAGAAATTTAAGAGCGAGGGCGTTGGACCCTTTTGCAAAGATTAAATTAATGGTGGAGTTAATTAAAAAAAGAAATGTTTTTTTTGGTATTTTATGCTTTTTAGGACTTAATAGAAAAAATTAATTGCAATTAAACGCTAACCCTAATTCTATTTTATTTTAACTTGTTAAGAAAATATTGAAGTTTTTTAACCTAAAATTAATCTAGTTATTATATGCAAATTTAATTATAACAATAAATAAAATAAATATTTAATTATTTGAAAGAAAAAATAAAAGGATGACAATTAATTAAACCTAATTCTACTTCTTTTTAGATTTTTTTATTAAAAGCATTAAAATTAAACCCTAATTTATACTAACTTCAATTATATACAATTTGTTTATGAAAATAATTAAAATAAAATATTTATTATATTTTGCTCTTTTTTCTGATTTTTATTGATATTTTATATTTTTTTGTGAAAATAAGGAATTAATTAAAAACAATAATCAAAAGAAAATAAAAACAAATAAAAACATAAAGAAAGTGAAAAAATTGCAAACCAAGGGGGTTCAGACCCCAATATGGAGGTATAATCTTTCAGCAATTTGGCCCATTTAGGCATGGCCTGGTGGACTTTTTGCTCACGTGCTGGCATGTTGACTCAAGCTTAGGGTGTTCATCAATTCTGAGCCTTTGATCTGATCTCCAGGGGCACGTGGATGTTGGATTCTGGAAGGCGTATGGTGAACCACCAGCACAAGCGCTACACGTGAATGTCAATGGAAAAATAATATTGAGAAAGCATGAAGACCTGGGGCTCGAACCCAGGTCAGGGATGTTACCAATAGCCTTGCTCACCACTAAGCCATTCCACGCGTTTTGATATATAATGAACAACAAACATAATGAATAAAATAAGCGTTAGTGGTGATTCTTCGCGCGAAATTCAAATGGGCCAACCAATGCACGCCACGAATTCGTCTTCTTCGTTGTATTATTTTCCTGAAAAACAAATATGTTAGGCAACGGTTTCGCACGCGTTCTCCTAGGCCGGTTTTGGAAAAATAGCGATTAGGCCTAGGAGGTCCATAAATTAGGCGCGATGGTGGGTTTATGATCGTTTGAGCATGCTGAAGTCAATGGTCTAATTCATATGCTCCAATTTTTCCTCGTTTGAAAATCCCTAATTTGGAATCCTGTAAACCCTAACAATTGGCAATGGTGAAATCGTACACAATGCATAAAAATACAATCAAAGTATATGGTTAGCTTGCAAATGCTTCACTGATCACGAATATATAAACAAAACATCATGAATGAGCATAGAATGTAAAACACGATAATGAAAATAAAGTGAGAAAGGCTAGCTTCTGTACAACGATTCAGGAGGTTATGGACTTGGAAATCTATGCAGGCACGTTGCTGAAGGCCTAAGGAAGATGATGAGATGAAAATCTCAGCTTGAATCGCCCTCCAATGTGATTTTCAAAATTGAGTTTTAGACAAAATTTTCCAAGTTTGATGATGGCTTTTGGGCGCAGCTCAGTGTGTTCTTGCACTAGGGTTGTATTCAGGCTTTTGTATTGAGTCCATTAGGTCAAGAAAAATCAATCAAATCCATTGCATTAATTGATTTTGAAAATTGATTTTCTAGGATCTTTTTTCAAATATTTTTCATACAACTTTGTATCAATTAAGATCAATTCAATCTAAATCTTTCTATATTGGGATATGCACAAATTATTGAGAATAAAACATGTACAAAAAGATTTGTTAGGTTAAGTTAAATATTTTTCACATATTTAATTGATTTAAGTGAATTATTATAAATAAAAATTCAAATAAATAAATAAAAAATGAAAAAAAATACTTCCCTTTGGGCCAAGTGGTCGTGCACATGCCATGGATGATGATTTGTGGAAGAAAAATGGGCCCATTAGCAATTTTAGGTCATTTGAATCAATGTTGACTTTTCAAAATATCCAAAAATTTCCCAACTTCCACAAGGCATAACTTGCTCAATTTTTAAGCTTTTCTCATGTTCTTGGACATTTTGGAAAGGTCTTTGAGTCCTATAACCAATGTCTTTGGTCCCATGTCATTTTGATTTACCAATCTCAAGTTATGGTCTTTGACTTAAAGTCCCTTTTTGTTGACTTTTGAAAATGACCTATAATGTTGAAGTTGATAACTTTTTGTGAGAGCATTTCTTGGACTTGAAGTATGAAGATGAGTTGTAGGAAATGTCTCTCTCTTCAAAATGAGCTTTGGATGGAATTTTTCTGATAATCCATGTGAAAGTTATGCCCTGGTCAATTTCAGTTGACTTTTTCAGCTGTCCAAATAAGGAAACTTTTGCATCTTGATGATTTCTGAGCCAAATTTTGAGAATCATGATCAAGCATTGATCAAATGATGTTTGTGGCTTCAAAATGATATGTTGATCAAAAATTTGAACTTTTGACTGTCAAATGACCATTTTGCCCCTGTAGTTAACTGTAGTGCAATTTAGGGTTTTGACTGTGCCATTTTGAGCTGAATGTCTTGAAACTTGATATGAGGATGCTTGACCATATTTGTAGGCATGTGAGACTTGATTGGACCTTTGAAAACTTCATTTTACTGATCAGAACAAAAACCCTAATCTTGACTGCTTAGGAGACCTTTACAATGTGCAACCCTTGGGGAATTTTGAAGCTTGACTTGGCATTTTCTTGAAGAACATGGGAGGGCAAATTTTGGGGTACAACAATGAGATTTGACTGTCAATTGGCCACAGTTGACTTTTTCCCCAATACAGTTGATTTCTAGGTCATCTGTCCAATTGACTGGGCAAAACTTGGAATCAAGACTTGAAACTTGGTATGGATAAACTTGGGAGTCCAATATGAAGCATGAAAGTCATTTTAGGTCAAAACATCTTTGAAATTCTGGCTGCAGATACTCAATGTCACGTTCAATGTTATGACACCGTATCTGACTTACTATATGACAGTAAATACAAAAACAATAAAGAACACAGTCAATTGTTTACCCAGTTCAGTGTGCAACAACACCTACTCTGGGGGCTACCAAGCCAGGGAGGAAATCCACTATAAGAGATGTTAATTTAGGAATAAACCAACCAGTTTATCTCCTTCACTTAAGACCTACCTAATGCAATTTCAATCTAAGTACAACTTAAACCTGAGTTCCTACTCACTCCCCCTCAATCACAGTAGTGATACATAAAACAATTTGACTAATGATTTGATGAAGACACTCTTCAAAAACATACACTTGATTAAGCTTCACGGCTTTTTAATCAAGTAACACAATCACTCTTGCTTCACAACTTTGAGTGATACGCAACTAACTTGACTCTGCTTCACAGCTTTAGTCAAGGAACATTCAAACACTCTTGCTTCAAAGCTTTGAGTGCTACACAACCCTTACAATTAAAAACCTATTCCAAGTCACTTATCACAATGATAATTGCTTGGAGTACAATAATTAAACCTATACAGATTACAAATGATCTTCTGATCAAAAAGGGATACCTTGCAAAACAACAGCTCTGTTGAATATATAGCAGCTGCAACTTCAGTTAGGGTTTCCACAAAAACCTAGGGTTAATTCCGTTTGACCTTAAGACTAGGTCACAGGACTTTATTAACCAGGTTAGGGTTGAGCTAGGTTAACCCTCAGAAAACGCAGGATTCTGTTCTGGAAAGACTGAGTTATTTTCCTGAAAAATCTCAGAACTAACCATCCTGCAAACCTGTTAGTTCAGAACAGGATGTCTTAACATCTGTTATGACATCTGAGGAACCTGTCTACTGATTTAGGAAAATGTGATCATTTTGCAAAAATGCTCAGATACACACTTATAAACATCAGTGCCTGAATGACAATATTTTTCTGCAAAGGTACCTAATGAATCAGTACAAACTAAACTAGAATGTTATGACATCAGTCATGACATTCACACATACACTTGGGTTTTTACCAAAAATGCAAGCCAATACCTAAACAACTACAAACTCCCCCTTTGGCAGATTTTTGGCTTAAAGACCCTAAGCAATCAGAGATAGTTAGCAGCAGAAAAAAGTGACTGCAGAAAAATAGAATGTCTAATTGAGTAAGTACATATTAAGTACCAAAATATTCTCCCCCTCTTTAGCCACAAATGGGCCAAAGAAACATGTTCATAAAGATTATACAGTTATCCAAAACAAATAATAAGAGCAGCAGCAGAAAAAAAACTGAACACACTTCCAAACTCCACTAGATATCAGCACCAACCAGCAACACCACCAAACAGCAACCAACCTTTAAGCACTGTCATCAGACTCAGAGGAGTCGGGCTTCTTCCTTTTCTTGTGAGCAATATCAGCATTCTTCTCTTTGTCTGATGTCTCAACATCCTTAGAGACATCTGGATTTGAACTTTCTTGATTCAAAGGAACAGAAATGCCAGGAACTGAGTGGTTCTCGTTCAGAATTCTTGAAACAATTTTTGCTGTTGCTTGATTAACATAGGCTGACCCTTCCCTATTTGCAATTTCAGGGGGAACTGAAGAAGAAGGATGAGATGGATTACCAGAGGCAGAAGCTTGGGACTTTCCTGCATGTCTTGTTCTCAACTCTTTGACCTTGGTGGGGTTAGTTCCCACTTTTCTACGAGAAGAGATCTCCAAGACTTCAGAGTCCAGACAGGAAGAGATTGTCCTAGAATCTTGATCAGAGGAAGAGGTTGAAATAGTCGTATTGGATGATGATGGTGTTTGAGACATTTTGACAGTCCTAGAGGACCAACAGCAACTGAAGAGAAAATTCTGATTGAGAGACTGGGTTTTGATGAGGAGACGAGAGGGGAAGGAAGAAAAGGAGTGTCTATTCAACTTCTTAAGGATTTTGAAAGAATTGAGAAAGCATATGATTAACCCACTAAAGACAGACTTAATAAAATTAACTCCTTCAACCTTTGTTTTAAGCAAAATTAATTGCTATAATTTCTCATGTTGGTAAATACCCAACCTGCCCCTCAAATTTTCAAGTTTATTTCCAACAAGAGCCTTGGTAGAAGAATCAGTCAACTGAAGCTTAAAGAAACTATGTTCCAGTTTAAATGACTTCTTCTCTATAGAGTCAATGTGCTTGTTCCTGTTATGCTGAATAGGGTTCAAGGAAATATTGATTGTATTCAGATTGTCACAACACAATGTCACAACATCTTGTGAGACATTATACTCAGTGAGCATCTGTTTTGACCAGATATTTTGAGAACAGTTTTTCCTAGCAGCAACTATTTCCGCACAGAGTTGGGAAGGCATTCTTTTGATATGAATCATAGTTATGGTTGATTCTTGACTAATTTTCTTTTTGTCCAGTCCATTTTGATGGAGAGTTATAGGAGAGGAGACTTCAAGCCTCATTTCTTCAGGGAAACAAAATTTATTAGACTTGTTATTTCCAACATCCTTGTCAAGATAACTTATGGTTCTGACAACACATCCTTCTTCAAGTTTATTTGCCACATCACAGACATTATCATCCTGTAGTTTTGGAGCTCTTCTGACTGCTTCCATAGAAATAGCTCTTTTCATTCTTCTTAGATGAAGAGGACCAAGCTTATGCTGCCACAATTTCATCTCTTTTTCTTCTTTGGTAATTGGACACATAGTGGAGATATCAGTGTTCTCAGGCTGCCACAAGTAGTAGTTATCTTTGGATCTGATTCCTCTCATTACAACTTCTAGTTTTTCATTAATTACTAGACATTCAGATTTTGAGAAGTTGACCTTGAACCCTAGATCACATAATTGACTGATGCTTATGAGATTAGCAGTCAACCCTTCTACCAGCAGTACTTTATTCAGACTTGGAACTCCAGTGCAGTCCAAATTACCAACTCCTTTGACTTCACCTTTAGCACCATCTCCAAAGGTCACAAAACTGGTGGTGTGAGGCTTAACATTAGCTAGGAGATTTTTGATTCCTGTCATGTGTCTGGAACATCCACTGTCAAAGTACCAGCCTTCCTTTGCAGACACTCTCAGGGAAGTATGGGCTATCAGGGCAGTAGCCTTTTTCTTCCAATGAGGAGTATGTGGTACCCTTTTTGGCTTAGGTTTAGCACCTGAGTTTTGATTAGGGTATCCATGCAATTTGAAGCAGAAGGGCTTTATGTGTCCATACCTCCCACAATGATGACATCTCCATCTTTGGTATTTTTTCTTCATGTATTTCTGATGTTGAGAGTTGTGTTGAGACATCTGCTTTGACAATTGTTTAACATGCCTGATCTTCTTGTCTGCACCAGATTTCTTAGCTTCCACAAATCCTAGACCAGATTTGTTTCCCACATTTTGTCCAACTTGAAGGATCTCTTCCAATTTATCTGATCCATTGGTCAACATCTTGACAGATTTTGTCATTTGGTTCAGTTGTGAGTTCAGTAATTGAACTTCCCTTTCTAGGTGACTTATAGTTTTAAGATCTGCCCTTTTTTCAGCCTCCAGCTTTATAATGAGTTTTGATTGTTTCTCATTCTGCACACAGACTTCAGTACTTCTGATACACAATTTCTTGTAAGTATCAACCAGTTCTTCAAAAGTCACCTCTTCATCACTGATGTCACTTTCAGAGGTACAAACACCAGTTAAAGCAGTAACTAGTTTGGCAGATTCTTCTTCAGAATTACTTTCTGAATCACAGTCAGACCAAGTAACTGTCATTCCTTTCGTTTGTTTCTTAAGAAAGGTAGGACATTCAGCTCGAATATGCCCATATCCTTCACAACCATGGCATTGAATTCCTCTGCCTTGATTTCCCTTCTCTTCTGACCTTGGTCTTCTGCTGGAATTGTCAATGTCAGAGGGAATGTTATGAACATTAGACCTTGACTTTGGATCTATTCTTTTGATGAGTTTGTTGAACTATCTTCCAAGCATGGCTATAGCTTCTGAAATATTTTCTTCAACATCAGTGTTGGACACAAGTGCTATGCTCTTGTTCTTCTTGTCACCATTATCAATGATCCCCATCTCAAAAGTTTGAAGAGACCCAATAAGTTCATCCACTCTCAACTTGCTGATGTCCTGGGCTTCCTCTATGGCAGTTACCTTCATTGCAAATCTTTTAGGCAAGGATCTGAGAATCTTCCTTACCAGTTTTTCTTCTGACATCTTTTCTCCCCGAGCTCCTGAGGTATTGGTAATCTCCAAGATGTTCATGTGAAACTCATGAATGGTTTCATCGTCCATCATTTTTAGATTCTCAAACTTGGTAGTCAACATCTGAAGCCTTGACATTTTTACTTTGGAAGTGCCCTCATGAGTAGTTTTGAGAGTGTCCCAAACTTCCTTGGCCAGTTCATATTGATGTACTAGTCTGAAAATGTTTCTATCAATTCCATTGAACAAGGCATTTAAAGCTTTGGAATTTCCCAGGGCTAACTCATATTCTTCTTTACTCCAATCTTCCTCAGGCTTCAGACTGATTGTCCCATCTTTCTCAGTTATGGTGGGATGGATCCATCCTTTGTCAGCAGCTCTCCAAGCCTTTTTGTCCAGAGATTTTAGGAAGACAATCATACGAGGTTTCCAGTAGTCATAATTAGTTCCATCCAGAATGGGTGGTCTATTTCCAAAAACTCCTTCTTTGTCCATAGTGCCAGAAAGTGATATCCCTAGATCTCACCCAGTAATACAGGCAGGGTGCCTGCTCTGATGCCAATTGAAATTCTGGCTGCAGATACTCAATGTCACGTTCAATGTTATGACACCGTATCTGACTTACTATATGACAGTAAATACAAAAACAATAAAGAACACAGTCAATTGTTTACCCAGTTCAGTGTGCAACAACACCTACTCTGGGGGCTACCAAGCCAGGGAGGAAATCCACTATAAGAGATGTTAATTTAGGAATAAACCAACCAGTTTATCTCCTTCACTTAAGACCTACCTAATGCAATTTCAATCTAAGTACAACTTAAACCTGAGTTCCTACTCACTCCCCCTCAATCACAGTAGTGATACATAAAACAATTTGACTAATGATTTGATGAAGACACTCTTCAAAAACATACACTTGATTAAGCTTCACGGCTTTTTAATCAAGTAACACAATCACTCTTGCTTCACAACTTTGAGTGATACGCAACTAACTTGACTCTGCTTCACAGCTTTAGTCAAGGAACATTCAAACACTCTTGCTTCAAAGCTTTGAGTGCTACACAACCCTTACAATTAAAAACCTATTCCAAGTCACTTATCACAATGATAATTGCTTGGAGTACAATAATTAAACCTATACAGATTACAAATGATCTTCTGATCAAAAAGGGATGCCTTGCAAAACAACAGCTCTGTTGAATATATAGCAGCTGCAACTTCAGTTAGGGTTTCCACAAAAACCTAGGGTTAATTCCGTTTGACCTTAAGACTAGGTCACAGGACTTTATTAACCAGGTTAGGGTTGAGCTAGGTTAACCCTCAGAAAACGCAGGATTCTGTTCTGGAAAGACTGAGTTATTTTCCTGAAAAATCTCAGAACTAACCATCCTGCAAACCTGTTAGTTCAGAACAGGATGTCTTAACATCTGTTATGACATCTGAGGAACCTGTCTACTGATTTAGGAAAATGTGATCATTTTGCAAAAATGCTCAGATACACACTTATAAACATCAGTGCCTGAATGACAATATTTTTCTGCAAAGGTACCTAATGAATCAGTACAAACTAAACTAGAATGTTATGACATCAGTCATGACATTCACACATACACTTGGGTTTTTACCAAAAATGCAAGCCAATACCTAAACAACTACAAACTCCCCCTTTGGCAGATTTTTGGCTTAAAGACCCTAAGCAATCAGAGATAGTTAGCAGCAGAAAAAAGTGACTGCAGAAAAATAGAATGTCTAATTGAGTAAGTACATATTAAGTACCAAAATATTCTCCCCCTCTTTAGCCACAAATGGGCCAAAGAAACATGTTCATAAAGATTATACAGTTATCCAAAACAAATAATAAGAGCAGCAGCAGAAAAAAAACTGAACACACTTCCAAACTCCACTAGATATCAGCACCAACCAGCAACACCACCAAACAGCAACCAACCTTTAAGCACTGTCATCAGACTCAGAGGAGTCGGGCTTCTTCCTTTTCTTGTGAGCAATATCAGCATTCTTCTCTTTGTCTGATGTCTCAACATCCTTAGAGACATCTGGATTTGAACTTTCTTGATTCAAAGGAACAGAAATGCCAGGAACTGAGTGGTTCTCGTTCAGAATTCTTGAAACAATTTTTGCTGTTGCTTGATTAACATAGGCTGACCCTTCCCTATTTGCAATTTCAGGGGGAACTGAAGAAGAAGGATGAGATGGATTACCAGAGGCAGAAGCTTGGGACTTTCCTGCATGTCTTGTTCTCAACTCTTTGACCTTGGTGGGGTTAGTTCCCACTTTTCTACGAGAAGAGATCTCCAAGACTTCAGAGTCCAGACAGGAAGAGATTGTCCTAGAATCTTGATCAGAGGAAGAGGTTGAAATAGTCGTATTGGATGATGATGGTGTTTGAGACATTTTGACAGTCCTAGAGGACCAACAGCAACTGAAGAGAAAATTCTGATTGAGAGACTGGGTTTTGATGAGGAGACGAGAGGGGAAGGAAGAAAAGGAGTGTCTATTCAACTTCTTAAGGATTTTGAAAGAATTGAGAAAGCATATGATTAACCCACTAAAGACAGACTTAATAAAATTAACTCCTTCAACCTTTGTTTTAAGCAAAATTAATTGCTATAATTTCTCATGTTGGTAAATACCCAACCTGCCCCTCAAATTTTCAAGTTTATTTCCAACAAGAGCCTTGGTAGAAGAATCAGTCAACTGAAGCTTAAAGAAACTATGTTCCAGTTTAAATGACTTCTTCTCTATAGAGTCAATGTGCTTGTTCCTGTTATGCTGAATAGGGTTCAAGGAAATATTGATTGTATTCAGATTGTCACAACACAATGTCACAACATCTTGTGAGACATTATACTCAGTGAGCATCTGTTTTGACCAGATATTTTGAGAACAGTTTTTCCTAGCAGCAACTATTTCCGCACAGAGTTGGGAAGGCATTCTTTTGATATGAATCATAGTTATGGTTGATTCTTGACTAATTTTCTTTTTGTCCAGTCCATTTTGATGGAGAGTTATAGGAGAGGAGACTTCAAGCCTCATTTCTTCAGGGAAACAAAATTTATTAGACTTGTTATTTCCAACATCCTTGTCAAGATAACTTATGGTTCTGACAACACATCCTTCTTCAAGTTTATTTGCCACATCACAGACATTATCATCCTGTAGTTTTGGAGCTCTTCTGACTGCTTCCATAGAAATAGCTCTTTTCATTCTTCTTAGATGAAGAGGACCAAGCTTATGCTGCCACAATTTCATCTCTTTTTCTTCTTTGGTAATTGGACACATAGTGGAGATATCAGTGTTCTCAGGCTGCCACAAGTAGTAGTTATCTTTGGATCTGATTCCTCTCATTACAACTTCTAGTTTTTCATTAATTACTAGACATTCAGATTTTGAGAAGTTGACCTTGAACCCTAGATCACATAATTGACTGATGCTTATGAGATTAGCAGTCAACCCTTCTACCAGCAGTACTTTATTCAGACTTGGAACTCCAGTGCAGTCCAAATTACCAACTCCTTTGACTTCACCTTTAGCACCATCTCCAAAGGTCACAAAACTGGTGGTGTGAGGCTTAACATTAGCTAGGAGATTTTTGATTCCTGTCATGTGTCTGGAACATCCACTGTCAAAGTACCAGCCTTCCTTTGCAGACACTCTCAGGGAAGTATGGGCTATCAGGGCAGTAGCCTTTTTCTTCCAATGAGGAGTATGTGGTACCCTTTTTGGCTTAGGTTTAGCACCTGAGTTTTGATTAGGGTATCCATGCAATTTGAAGCAGAAGGGCTTTATGTGTCCATACCTCCCACAATGATGACATCTCCATCTTTGGTATTTTTTCTTCATGTATTTCTGATGTTGAGAGTTGTGTTGAGACATCTGCTTTGACAATTGTTTAACATGCCTGATCTTCTTGTCTGCACCAGATTTCTTAGCTTCCACAAATCCTAGACCAGATTTGTTTCCCACATTTTGTCCAACTTGAAGGATCTCTTCCAATTTATCTGATCCATTGGTCAACATCTTGACAGATTTTGTCATTTGGTTCAGTTGTGAGTTCAGTAATTGAACTTCCCTTTCTAGGTGACTTATAGTTTTAAGATCTGCCCTTTTTTCAGCCTCCAGCTTTATAATGAGTTTTGATTGTTTCTCATTCTGCACACAGACTTCAGTACTTCTGATACACAATTTCTTGTAAGTATCAACCAGTTCTTCAAAAGTCACCTCTTCATCACTGATGTCACTTTCAGAGGTACAAACACCAGTTAAAGCAGTAACTAGTTTGGCAGATTCTTCTTCAGAATTACTTTCTGAATCACAGTCAGACCAAGTAACTGTCATTCCTTTCGTTTGTTTCTTAAGAAAGGTAGGACATTCAGCTCGAATATGCCCATATCCTTCACAACCATGGCATTGAATTCCTCTGCCTTGATTTCCCTTCTCTTCTGACCTTGGTCTTCTGCTGGAATTGTCAATGTCAGAGGGAATGTTATGAACATTAGACCTTGACTTTGGATCTATTCTTTTGATGAGTTTGTTGAACTATCTTCCAAGCATGGCTATAGCTTCTGAAATATTTTCTTCAACATCAGTGTTGGACACAAGTGCTATGCTCTTGTTCTTCTTGTCACCATTATCAATGATCCCCATCTCAAAAGTTTGAAGAGACCCAATAAGTTCATCCACTCTCAACTTGCTGATGTCCTGGGCTTCCTCTATGGCAGTTACCTTCATTGCAAATCTTTTAGGCAAGGATCTGAGAATCTTCCTTACCAGTTTTTCTTCTGACATCTTTTCTCCCCGAGCTCCTGAGGTATTGGTAATCTCCAAGATGTTCATGTGAAACTCATGAATGGTTTCATCGTCCATCATTTTTAGATTCTCAAACTTGGTAGTCAACATCTGAAGCCTTGACATTTTTACTTTGGAAGTGCCCTCATGAGTAGTTTTGAGAGTGTCCCAAACTTCCTTGGCCAGTTCATATTGATGTACTAGTCTGAAAATGTTTCTATCAATTCCATTGAACAAGGCATTTAAAGCTTTGGAATTTCCCAGGGCTAACTCATATTCTTCTTTACTCCAATCTTCCTCAGGCTTCAGACTGATTGTCCCATCTTTCTCAGTTATGGTGGGATGGATCCATCCTTTGTCAGCAGCTCTCCAAGCCTTTTTGTCCAGAGATTTTAGGAAGACAATCATACGAGGTTTCCAGTAGTCATAATTAGTTCCATCCAGAATGGGTGGTCTATTTCCAAAAACTCCTTCTTTGTCCATAGTGCCAGAAAGTGATATCCCTAGATCTCACCCAGTAATACAGGCAGGGTGCCTGCTCTGATGCCAATTGAAATTCTGGCTGCAGATACTCAATGTCACGTTCAATGTTATGACACCGTATCTGACTTACTATATGACAGTAAATACAAAAACAATAAAGAACACAGTCAATTGTTTACCCAGTTCAGTGTGCAACAACACCTACTCTGGGGGCTACCAAGCCAGGGAGGAAATCCACTATAAGAGATGTTAATTTAGGAATAAACCAACCAGTTTATCTCCTTCACTTAAGACCTACCCAATGCAATTTCAATCTAAGTACAACTTAAACCTGAGTTCCTACTCACTCCCCCTCAATCACAGCAGTGATACATAAAACAATTTGACTAATGATTTGATGAAGACACTCTTCAAAAACATACACTTGATTAAGCTTCATAGCTTTTTAATCAAGTAACACAATCACTCTTGCTTCACAGCTTTGAGTGATACACAACTAACTTGACTCTGCTTCACAGCTTTAGTCAAGGAACATTCAAACACTCTTGCTTCAAAGCTTTGAGTGCTACACAACCCTTACAATTAAAAACCTATTCCAAGTCACTTATCACAATGATAATTGCTTGGAGTACAATAATTAAACCTATACAGATTACAAATTATCTTCTGATCAAAAAGGGATGCCTTGCAAAACAGCAGCTCTGTTGAATATATAGCAGCTGCAACTTCAGTTAGGGTTTCCACAAAAACCTAGGGTTAATTCCGTTTGACCTTAAGACTAGGTCACATGACTTTATTAACCAGGTTAGGGTTGAGCTAGGTTAACCCTCAGAAAACGCAGGATCCTGTTCTGGAAAGACTGAGTTATTTTCCTGAAAAATCTCAGAACTAACCATCCTGCAAACCTGTTAGTTCAGAACAAGATGTCTTAATATCTGTTATGACATCTGAGGAACCTGTCTACTGATTTAGGAAAATGTGATCATTTTGCAAAAATGCTCAGATACACACTTATAAACATCAGTGCCTGAATGACAATATTTTTCTGCAAAGGTACCTAATGAATCAGTACAAACTAAACTAGAATGTTATGACATCAGTCATGACATTCACACATACACTTGGGTTTTACCAAAAATGCAAGCCAATACCTAAACAACTACAATCTTTGTTCAAAAACAAACCCTAATTTGAGTCCACAGTGCAAGGAGAAGTCTTGAGCAGAGGAAACCCTAACTGGATCTTGATCTTCAAGGTTTTTTGTGATGAGAAAATGTTAGGGAAATGGGAGGGCAAATTTTGGGGTACAACACTCAGATTGAATGTTCTCAGAATGAGTAGAGGAGGAAGCCATAGGAGCACTTAGGTTTGAGAGAAGAAAAATGGGTTTCAGAGAAAAATACACAGACGTTTGAGTTTTGAAAGAGACGGTAAAAAGTGAGAAGGGTTTTTTACAAAGGTATTTATATGAAGACTTTTCAGAAATAGGTTAAGAAATAAAACTGTAAAAAAATATTTAATAAAAATTTAAACAGAAAGAATCTAATAATGACTTAGCATTTAATGAAATTGAAAAGTAAGGGGAAAGCGTGAGATTTTAATCAAATCATAACAGTTACCTAGAACGACATCAATAACTTAGCACGCGCGACCTTTCAGAAACACACCAAGTGTTCATCTCCTGAAGGTTGCATGGGACAACTGTTTGATCTAATGAACTGCTGAGCTATACTTGAATTGAAACATTAGAACATTTCAGAACATTACATATAGTTTCTGATGTAACTTCTCTTCTAACTTCTGAAGAGTTTGTTAATCAGAGCATTCATTTCAGAACATTCTGAAGTCAAGCATAAAAGATAAATATTATTTTATTCAGGACATAATTCCTTACAAATATTTTTCAAAATAAATTTAAATCTATCTTCTGAAAGGGGTTTGGTAAAAATATCAGCCCATTGATGGTCTGTTTTTACAAAGTTTAAATTTAAAATTCCCTTTTGAATATAGTCCCTTATAAAATGATATTTAATTTCAATGTGTTTAGCTTTAGAATGTAAAATAGGATTTTTAGAAAGACAAATTGCAGAAGTATTGTCACAGAAGATATGAATCTTACTTTCATAAAGATTAAAATCTTCTAGCTAACTTTTCATCCAAATCATCTGAGAACTACATCCAACAGCAGATATATACTCAGCTTCTGTTGTTGAAAGTGCAATTGTTGCTTGCTTCTCGCTGTACCACGAGATAAGATTGTCACCCAGAAACTGGCAGCTTCTAGAGGTGCTCTTTCTTTCAATTCTATTTCCAGCAAAGTCAGCATCACAATAACCTACTAGTCTAAAATCTTTTGATCTTCTGTAACACAGACCCAGATTAGTAGTACCTTTCAGATACCTCAGAATTCTCTTAACAACAGTTAAGTGAGATTCTCTAGGATTTGATTGGAATCTAGCACATAAACATATGTTGAATAATATATCAGGTCTAGATGCAGTCAGATAGAGAAGGGATCCAATCATACCTCTGTAGAGCTTCTGATCTACCTTCATACTTACCTCATCTTTTCCCAGAATGCATGTGGGATGCATTGGTGTCTTAGCATCTTTGCTTTCTGACATCTGAAATTTCTTCAGAAGTTCTTTGACGTACTTCGTCTGATGTATGTAAGTACCTTCTGGAGTCTGGTTGATTTGAATTCCCAGAAAGAACTTCAATTCTCCCATCATGCTCATCTCAAATTCTGCTTGCATGGCATCAGCAAATTCTTTTCCAAGGGATATATTAGAGGTTCCAAAAATAATATCATCAGCATAAATTTAACAAATTAAGATATCATTTTTAAATGTCTTTCTGAATAGAGTTGTGTCCACTTTCCCTCTGGTAAAATTGTTGTACCCCAAAATTTGCCCTCTCATTTATCAAGATTTTCCTCACAAGACTTCTTGGACTCAAGACAAGATTAGGGTTTTGGTCAGCTCAAGACATCATCTTGCACTGATAACCTAAAATTAGGGTTTGAGTTTGAACAAGGATTTTTGGACCACCAATGCTTCATGTTACTTTCATACATCATTTTGGATCTCTAAGATTGTTCATGTTAAGTTTCAGACCTTGAACCACATGTTTGCTCAGTCAATTGGACAATTGACCTAAAAATCAACTGTATTGGGAAAAAGTCAACCATGGCCAATTTACAGTCAAACTTCATAATTTTTGATCCACAACAACATTTTAGACTCATATGTACCATTTGATCAAGTTTGGATCACAACTGCTCAAAAAATTTGATCAAATCATCAAAAGGGCAAAATGGTCAAAATTAGGGTTTTGACTATGGAAGGGCAATTTCTGATTTTTAACCTAGCCAATGACCAATTGGGTTCAAAAATTATTTCAAGGGTTCAATGGCATCATATTGACCTAATTACATAGTTCAAAAGATCTCAAGTTCATTGGATTGACAGATGAATTTTGCAGTCAACTGATCAAAAGTCATCTATACACTGAAAAGTCAAACTTTGACTTTTTGGTCAAAATCAAGTGCCAAAGGTCATAATTCATCAATATATGTCAAAATATGAAACTTTTTCACCAAGAAAACCAATTTTGAAAATTAGGGTTTTGAATTTGAAAATTTTCATAACATAGAATTTTTCTAAGTATGGATTTTTTTTTATTTTTTCCCAACTTTCCACCACTTTTTCACCATGATGCAATTTGATTCAAAGAAAACTTCCAACATAAAAGTTGTAGTCCTCCATGAAATCTACAACTTTTCCTCACAAACTTTTCCCAAAAGATGCTTGGATCTCAAGTTATGAATTTGTGAGTATAGGTCCATGAACTTCTTAACTTAGTGAAAATTTGCCCTAATTTAGGCAGATTTTTGACCCAACTTCATGGCAATTTTTCACCTAGTTCCAAGAGGTATCTCAAAATGAATTTCAAATATGTCTTATAGAGAATGTTGCAAGCTTTCCAAAATGTACAAGAACTCCACAAGATCATTTGTGGTTAGGGAGAATCGAAGAAGAGAAATTGGCATTTTATCACTTTTGTTCATGCCATTTTCACAAAGTATCAAGTTGCAAATCAGATCCATGATGCTTGTACCTTGCATTACAGGTCCTAAAATTATTCTACACTCCATAATTAAATGCAAACTCAGAGGTTAAAGGATTTATTTTCACTTTTGAAGCATTGTACAAGAAATAATTCCATTTTACGCATAAAGGTTACAATGCCATTTTCATAAAGTGAGCTTTTGTAACTTTATCAATCTTGAGCCTTGGACCTGTTTCTTTGAGGCAAGCAACTTCCACAGGTATCAAGCAATGTATAACAACTCTTATCAGCCCTTGAGGTATCCAGTACAAGCATGTTGCATAAGTCATGTCACTTTACTTAAAAAGCAAGAAAGTGGGTGAAAAGGAAAAAGCTTGCACATCAGATGAAGAGTGGACTTTGTATCCATTCTATACAAGTATACAAACTTGTCACAACTCAGAACATGAATGCTTGACAACCAAAACTCTCCCAAACTGAAAAACTCCATTTTTCTGTCCAAACATAGCAGTTCTGCAAATTCATTGCCAACTTCATTTTTGCTCGTGCGTTTTGTGGCTTGATACTTGAAACACTTCATACACATCCTACCAAAGCTATCCAAGCCCTTGCCCTGCATCTGTAAGCCCTGTTTCAAACATTTCCATTTTCAAACTTGGAGGTTGCAGCTTGACTTATGTAGTGAGTTCTGGCCATCCATAAAGCAAGCTAGGCATTGGAATAGCTTGAAGGAAGTTCAAGGAAGCTCACACGATCCTCAGGCCTCACTCAAAGTCCCCACATTATCATATCCAAATCCAGCTGAAGGAGATATTTTTCAAAACTCTATCTCTCTATTTAGACATTCTCAAGCCACGATTTGTGAAGAAAAAATGTAGCCCTTATCTTGGTGAAGCTGTACATATGCATACTTGTCATTTATATTAACTGTGCCATGAGAATTTGAAGCTTGAAGTTCATGAAATAATTAGGTCACGAATTAGGGCTGACAAAATTCTCCCTGATCTTTGAGAGTTAGGTTACAAATTTTATATCATTGGAATCGTGAGATAAAATGCTACATGTTTTGTGTTATAAGTGTTTGTTTTTATGCAAACAATAGCAAGCTACAGATTTAAAGAAGAACGCGCGCGCAGAGAAGCCGAAGGACAGGGACGGAGCTTCATCTGGGCTTTTTGCAGCTTTGGCCTTTTTGTTTCTACTTTTCACACCCCCTAACTTACTTTTGCACCCCCTGACTATTTTCTTATATTTACATTTTCTTGCATATTTTTATATTTATTGCTTGCATATATTTTTTCTAATGATAAAAAATGCCCAAAAATAATTTATTTATTTTCACACTTTTATTTTATTTTAATTTATTTATTTTCTCACATAAAAATAGTTTATTAGGTTTATAGACTTTATTTTCTTAAATAAATTGTAAATATATTTAAATACTATACATTTTTATTATGTTATTTATATACATAAAATATTATTTTCATACATGTTTTAATTTTTAATATTTGTACATAATATTATTTATTATTTTCTTGTGTAAAAAAATGGACAAAATAATAATATAGAATATATATTTTATTTTAATTGAAAATTAGGGTTTCACCCTTTCAAAAATAATAATATTTTTTTCTTATTTTTTCTCATACAAAAATCAAATACAAAACATTTTACATAAATACATTTTTATTGCATTTTAAATACTTGTTTTTTTATTTAATGCATACAATATTCAATTGGGTTGTAATAGTATTTTTAGGGTTTATTTTGTGCAATATCCCCATTCAAAAACTTGTATCCCCCCTCCCATAAAAATTGTTGTAATAACTTAGTTTTACTTTACGCAATTTATTGCTTTCATATACCATGTTAGTAAATTAGGGTTTGCATGATAAGACCAAAAATAAAACAAATAGAAAAGACCTAATACAAGACAAATCAAATGCATGTAAAATGACACACATTGCACACAAGCACCCTTAGGGTTTCACCCACTTGGTTGCCTAATTTAAAATGGCCATGTTACGCATGCGAAGTATCTTGGCAAAATAAAACAAAAATAAGATCATAGTCCCTCGATGACGCTATCAAAAGGTTGCCTAAAACAAAATGATCTTGGTCCCTCAAACATGCTAAGATACTTGGCAACATTGCTATCATGGTCATACGATGACCCACGTCCGTCCCGTTTAACATCCAAAGATAAGGTTGCTTACCAAATGAATGGTAAGTCAACAATGTCAAAGGAATAAAAATGTACAAGAAATACATTTGAGTAGTGTGATCGGTGGATCTGGAACTGACTGTTTAACGCTGGTTCGCGAAATGTCGCAGAAGCAAGAGTCGCCACCGTCTTTTATTTTCTCCAAATGGAAAGGACAAAAGCACAGAAAAATTCCTTAAAGAGATTGCTCTCGGTTCGGGAGGTAGGTTATAGAAAGGGAAGGTATTAGCACCCTTTCTATCCATGGTTATCCATGGGCTCTTAGATACTTGCTCATTTTGTTTTCAAAAATGTTTGTTTGCTTTTCAATGTGGGTTTAAAAAAGTTTCTTTGAAAAATTTCAGATCGACTCATACGTCAGAGTGTTTGAAAAGTTTGCTTTGAAAGCTTTTGAAAATGTGTTAGTGTGAAAAGTATTTTTGATTCGTTTTTGAAATTAGAGCAAGTATCTAGAGTCGTCTACCTACCCTAAGGAATTCGTCTGTGTAGATGTCCTTAAAGTAGTGCCATCCCACCATTGAGAGGTAGGTAGCACCACCGTTGGAGGTGTTCGGGTCAATTCGAGGTTCGGGACATGGTGATCACCAGAGCAATGGGAAGACACCTTAGAAGCTACCCTCATGCCAGGTTCCCGGATCATGAGGACTTACTAAGACGTCCTCTACTCGACGATCACCTTTCGAAAGGCAACAGTGAGGCGTACCCTAGGGGTGGTGTGTGCGAATTCGTGTGTCATGTTTCAGTTATTTGTCTTGTCATGTTTGTTGTGTTCTACGCTTGATTTTAATTAAGACATTCATTCTTGCATGCTTTTTAACAGTTATAAAGTTTGCGGAAAATAAATCTACAGCTATTACAAAGGGCGCGGGTCCACATCGCCAAAATTAAACCGGACCCGATTTAGCGGAAAATAAATAAAGCAATAAAAGTGCGAAAAGATTTAAATTACAATGCTTTGGGAGAGATACAAAATTGTAATAAATGACATAAAATAAATGCGCAAATTAAATAATTGAAAACAATGGGCGTTGGACCCTTTTTGCGAAAAGATTAAATTTAATAAGGAATTAAAATAAAAAATTAAAAATTAAATGTTTTTGGTATTTTTGTGTTTTTTAAGATTTAAGAGAAAAAGAAAAATTAATTAAAATTAAAATGAAATGCTAAACCCTAATTCTAATGTTTTTTAAGTTTATTGTGAAAATATTGAAATTTGACCTAATTTAAATCTAATTTATTTATGTACAAATTTAATTTAGAAAATAAATAAAATAAATATTATTATCAAAAGGAAAAATTAAAAGGAATGAAAATTAAACCTAATTCTATTTTTGGATTTTAGTTATTAAAAGAAATAAAGTTAAAACCTATTTTACTAAATTTATTTACATGTTAATTATTTACAAGAAAATAAATAAAATAAATATTTTTTATGCTTTTTATCTTTTTTCTGATTTTTTTGTGATGTTTTTATATTTTATGGCAAGAATAATTAATTAATTAAAACAAATAAAAACATAACAATAAAAAAAATAAAATAGGAAAAGAAAAGCAAACCAGGGTGGGGGTGTAGTCCCAAACTGTGAGGTTCAGGCCTAGCAATTCAGGCCCAGTTGGTTTTGAATTCGTTGACTTTTCTGGATTTTGTATGGCATGTTGACCAGCACTTATGGTGTTCAGCAATCTTGGCCTTTGATTTGGCTTCGTTAGACATGCGTGTGGTTGGATGGTGATGGTACATCGTACGCCTACGTTACTGAAGCGCATAGGATTGGTGAATGAAAAGTAATATGGAATTTGTTCAGACCTGGGATTCGAACCCAGGTCTTGGACTTTGCAATGTAACACCTGTGCCACTGAAGCGTTTGAATTTCAATTAATATATAATGATCAATAAATATTATAAAAGAAAAAGGTTAGTGCCCTTTGAAATGCGCGCGAGATTTTGAATTGGCCTGTCCCCCTATGACACGACATCATCGTCTTCGTCTTCCTGAAACATAAAACACATTGGCCACGGTTTTAACGCGTAGCATTAGGCAAGTTTACAGAAAATAGCGACTAGCGCTATGGTGATCATAAATTGATCGCGAGGCTTGTGTCTTCTTCGTCCAGACCTACTGTATTCAACCATGGTATTCATGAGCCCTAATTTTTCCTCTATGCAAAAGCCCTAATTCAGAAAACCTGCAACCCTAAAAATCGCGCATGGTAGAATCACGTGTGTAACACAAAAACTCAATTAACCATATTAGTTAGCTTTGAAATCATGTCAGGAATAAGAATTAATCAATGAAATGTCATGAAAATGCATAGAATATAGAATACGATTTTGGAATTTTCATGGAATTTCTTGAGTTCTGTCCACCGGTTCCTTGCCTTTTGATGAGGGTTATGAATTGGAAAGTGATCAGTGAACCACAAGGAAGCTATTGAACCAAGTTTTAGGGCTTGAATCCTCCTCTAGAATGCTTTTCAGAATTGAGTTTTCATGGAAAATTTTCAAGCTTGTATGGTATTCTTGAGCGCAGCTTAGAGTCTTTTTGCATTAGGTTTCTGATCTTGAATATGTATAGAACGATTTAGGTCAAGAAAACTAGACAAAATCCATTGCATTGATGATTTCACATATTTGATTTCTTCATATCTTTTCCAAATCTTTTCCATGTGCATTTTATGTTCAATCAGCTCAAATCACACCAAAACTTGCCTATTTAAGATGTGCACGAAATATTGACCTTGGAATGTGCATAAAAAGATTTTTTTAGGTCAAACTTATATTTTTCATGTATTAAAATAATTTAAATGAATTAATATTAATATAAATTCAAATAAATAATTAAAAAATGAGAAAATACTTCCCTTTGGGCCTAATGGTCGTGCATAGGCTTGGCATGAAGAAACTTGGAAGAAAAATGGGCCCATTAGCAAATTTAGGCCTTTTGAAGTAATGTTGACTTTCAAAAATTTCCAAAAATTTCCCAACTTCCACAAGGCATAACTTGGTCAATTTTTAAGCTTTTCACATGTTCTTGGACATTTTGGAAAGGTCTTTGAGTCCTTTAACCAATGCCTTTGGTCCCATGTCATTTTGATTTACCAATCTCAAGTTATGGCCTTTGACTTAAAGTCCCTTTTTGTTGACTTTTGAAAATGACCTATAATGTTGAAATTGATAACTTTTTGTGAGAGCATTTCTTGGACTTGGAATATGAAGATGAGTTGTAGGAAATGTCTTTCTCTTCAAAACGAGCTTTGGATGGAATTTTTCTGATAATCCATGTGAAAGTTATGCCCTAGTCAATTTCAGTTGACTTTTTCAGCTGTCCAAATATAGCAACTTTTGCATCTTTGATGATTTCTGAGCCAAATTTTGAGAATCATGATCAAGCATTGATCAAATGATGTTTGTGGCTTCAAAATGATATGTTGACCAAAAATTTGAACTTTTGACTGTCAAATGACCATTTTGCCCCTACAGTTGACTGTAGTGCAATTTAGGGTTTTGACTGTGCAATTTTGAGCTGAATGCCTTGAAACTTGACATGAGGATACTTGACCATCTTTGTAGGCATATGAGACTTGATTGGGTCCTTGAAAACTTCCTTTCTTTGATCAGAACACAAACCCTAGTTTTGCCTGTATAGGAGACTATTGAGCTGCACAACCCTTGGGGCATTTTGTGACTTTGCTTGGCAATTTCTTGAAGAATATGGGAGGGCAAATTTTGGGGTGCAACAAGTAGGTAGATAGCTTCTAAGTTACTTGCTCCATTTCAAACAATCCTTGCTATTTTCAAAAACAAACACACTTCAACACATTTCAAAACATCTTTCAAAACATTGAAACATTTTTCAAAAGACAAACATCTTTGTATACATTATTACCAACGAGAATCATTACAAAGATTGCCTAAATGAAATGCCTCTTTTCAAAATACTTTTAAAATCACACCAAACACAAAGCACCATTTCAAACAATTTCAAAGCAAAGCAAGTGATCTAAGCAAGTAACTAAGATCCCATGGAAAACCATGGATGAAAAGGGTGCTAGCACCTTCCCTTTTCATAATCTACCCCCCGAACTCAAGAAAACATCTCAAAGGTCTTTCCTGGGCTTTTTTACCTTTCCTTTTGGATAAAATAAAAGTCGGTGGCGACTCTTGCTAAACCGCGACATTTGCGACAAAACACAAAACCTCAAGTCAGTTCTTCCACCGTATCACAGAACTGGCGACTCTGTTGGGGACATTCTAAAAGTGGGGTTACCTTAGGGTTTAGACCTTTATTTGCTTACATTGTTTGACTTGTTTGCTTTACACTTTGGTTCTATTGTTTGGGTTTGAATCCTCCACCCGGATTTGGGAAACATTATAGGTAAATAGCAATACATTGTGGAAACTGTGCGGGGTATACCAACACGGTCTAAGAAATAGCTATGTTAGTGTGACATATTTGTGGGTACCGGTAGCCTTTTAGTCAATCAAAGAGAATACGGGGCCGCTGAGTGATGTCATGAAGCACTAATGAACTTCTAGAACCTTTACTTGACCAACTTGGCCTTTTAGGATGTAGTGAGATGACCGACTTTGGTGCAGTCCGAAGTTGGTAGTTACTCAATACTACACTCATTGAGGGTTGGTTCCTTGGAATATTTCGGTCTCCGGTAAGAGGCTTGAATTGAAACAATGAACAAGGAAACAATCCGGTGATATTGAGCTCCTTAGAACCCGGTTACTATTTCTAGGACAGGTTGAGCCAACTAAACTTCAAGAGGGTACTTACCTATGAAACCCCATGCAAGCCTAAACTAGGAACTTGTGTGATTTGCTTGTACATATATGCTTGTGCATAACATCATGGACATCATGAAGCATCATATGCATCCACTAACCATTTCAAGGATTTTGGAAATTCATCTTTGTTCTTGTTTTGTAGGTTATGGATTCACTTCACAAGAAAACTATCCAAGTCAACCTTGTAAGAATTCCTCCACAACTCAAGAAGCTAGCTTCAAGGATTCCTGGGAATTCTCCATTCACCGAGAGGCACGGTCGTCTACTCAACTTGGTCACCTCTAACACAGAGGAAGACATGATGAAGGTTCTCTTCCAGTTCTTTGACCCTTTGCATCACTGCTTCACATTTCCTGACTACCAGCTTGTGCCCACTTTGGAAGAATTCTCTCAACTCTCGAGGATTCCCATTATCAATCAACTACCTTTCAATGGTACGGAAAGATATCCAAATCCAGAAGAGATTGCTCAAGCCTCACACTTGCACTCATCTGATATCACAACCCATTGGGAAACTAGAAGTGGTGTCAAAGGCTTCTTGTCAACGTTTCTGTTTGAGAAGGCCCAAACTGTTGGAATTCCCTAGACTTGCAAGCTTTTGAGGAGATTATAGCTCTTCTCATCTATGGGATAGTCTTGTTCCCTAATCCTGACCAACTCATAGATGTGAGTGCTGTCAAAATCTTCATGTCACGCAATCTGGTGCCTACATTGCTTGGAGATATCTTACATTCTTTTCACACTCGTACAATGAGGAAAAGAGGTGTTCTCATGTGTTGCACTCCTCTCCTTGCAAGATGGTTTATTTCTCATCTTCCCCAATCAGTCTTGAAGAATGAGCAAGGTTTGAGGTGGTCATAAAGGTTGATGACACTTACACATTCAGATACTCATTGGTGTTCTCGATCCAAAGAGAATGTTATTATCGTCGACCATTGTGGGGAATTCCCTAATGTCCCTCTACTTGGCATTAGGGCAGGCATCACGTACAACCCGTGCTTGGCTCTAAGACAGTTTGGTTATGCCCGAAGGGATGGCCCACATGACATGCTGATTTAAGGTTTGGTTTTCGACTTCGACAACGACAATCAAGTACTTCGATAAAGGTTCATCCGATCTTGGAGGATGTCAAACAAGGTAGATAGTAAGACCTTGGGACACAAGAATTCCATCCCTCTTGTGCCTTACCTCAAGTGGGTACGAACCCGAGCCCAAAGTCTTATAATGCCTTACCCCTCCATCCTCCCAGTGATTATAGAGCCTGTTAAGGAAGGAGAGGTTCCATGCACCCTCCTACATCCTGACATGCCGACATCACTCGAAGACCTGCAAAGGAGTTGGATACAGCTCAAGGGAGAACGTGATACTTTCGAATCCCAATTCTACGCAAGCGAGAAGAAGGTTTTGGAACTCACTCGACTACTTCATGAAGAGCAGACTCTCAACACCTACATTGCACCAAAGAGGATGCACAATGTCTTTTTATCTTAGAATTTTGTATTATTTTGCCCTAGGGGCATTGATGTACTCAAATTCTATTTTATTAATATAACGTGTGTTCTTTTTTTGTTTAACACAAATTTGAATTTTCAAATCCTTGAAAACATTGCATGAATACATATCATGCATCATGAGCATAACAGGTCTTTGCAAGAAGTTTCCTCATCCCTCTGCTGTTTATTTCAACAAAATGGATCTCGAACAAACGGTTAAAGACTTGCAAGCTCAGAATTCACAATTCTAACAGTTACTCCTGACCTTGGCCAAGGGACAGGAGGAGCTCAAGACTCTGCTAGAAAAAGAAAAAGAGAAAAAGAAGAAGAAGCCAGCTGGGGTGGTTATTATGGGCAGAAGGTTCCAAGGACAAGCCAGAAGGACCTTGGAATTTCCATCAACCTCTGAGGAAGGGGAAAGAAAAGGAAAGGAGACGGCAGTACCATCTGATTCTGAAGCAGAAGAAGAGGAAGAAGAAGACTACTCCGAACAACAATACCCTCTGGCCGATGACAAATACAAAAACCAGGAAGAGCGTCTAACTGCTATGGAGATACAGAGAGTACCCGGGCTAGATTTCGAGGAATTGGGGCTGGTGTCCGGAATAGTAATCCCGCTGAAGTTTAAGGTGCCTTTATTTGACAAGTACGATGGGGTGTCTTGCCCTAAAATGCACCTTCAGTCTTATGCCAGGAAGATGCAACCACATTCTACGGATAAAGACTTATGGGTTCACTTTTTCCAAGACAGTTTATCAGGGACGCAACTGGATTGGTTCTACCAGTTGGAAAGGGCTGATGTGCATAATTGGGAAGACTTGGAAGCAACCTTCTATAAACAGTATTAATACAATGCCGATTTGGCACCAACCCGTACTCAACTCCAGAGTATGGCTATGGTGTCCAATGAGGGCTTCAAAGACTACACCCAAAAGTGAAGGGATTTAACCGGAAGGGTGCAACCACCTTTATCTGAAAGAGAGCTAGTGGACATGTTCCTGGGAACTCTATCAAGTCCTTTCTTTAATCACATGATTGGAAGTTCCTCTGCAGGGTTCACTGAATTAATTTTAACCAGCGAGAGGGTGGAAGCCGATATAAGAAGCGGGAAAATTCAGAAGGACGCGTCTACCTCTGCTGTTGTTAAAAAGCCCTTCACCGGAAAGAAGGAAGTGTCTGCTGTATATGCACAGAGAAATCAGGGAAGAACCGAACGACGACCAACAGTGGGGGCCGTTATGATTCAAAAGCCTGCATCAGACCAGCCGAGAAACAATCAGCCGAGAAATAACTAACAAAGGGTGGAAAGGCCAGTACAACAATTCACCAAGATTAACATGACTCCAGCTCAAGTCCTACCACATCTTTTGAAGTTGAATCTGGCCATGCTAAAAGAGGCCCCTAAAAATCCCAATACTGCATCTCCACACTACCATCTGAATGCCAGGTGCGCATACCATTCTGAAAGTCCAGGGCACGACACCAATAACTGTTGGGCTCTGACGAACAAAATTCAAGATCTGATAGACGCAAAGGAAGTTGAATTTGAAGCTCCTAAGAAACCGAATGTCATCTCTGCTCCAATGCCTAGGCATGGACACAATGCCAATGCTGTTAAGGAAGATCTGTTTGTTTCTACCGTGGATGAACTGTTAACTCCGCTCCTGACCATCAAGTTGAATTTGTTGAAAGCTGGAATATTCCCAGGATGTGACAAAGATTGTCATGTTTGCCTATCCTCATCATTTGACTGCCCTCTGTTGAAAAAAGGTATCCAACAACTGATTGATAATCAAGAAATCTTGTTTGAGAAAGCTCCTATTTCACCCATTCCAGTTAAATAAGTTTCAATAATAACTATCTACGCCAATCCTTCCAGGGTCTCTAAAAGACCCATTAGGATTACATCTTCTCCAATGACTACTCCACTTAAGATGACAATTCCCGGGACAACCCCATATAAATAAGATAAAACGGTACCATGGAATTATGGTGGAGAAATCTACTACCATGGTGTCAAACAGATTGAACAGACTGCCGAAGAAGAGAGCTCCGAGGAGGACAATTCCGACATCAGTAACATTGCCGGAACAAGCAAAATTACCCGTAGTGGAAGAATTTTCTCTCTAGAGATTGCCCCTCCAAAGACAGTCTTTGGACTCATGGCTATTCCGAAGATTACATCTGTACCAGTGATTACGCCTGCAAGCGTACCGACCAACAAAGAAGACAATGCAATTCCTATCCCTACTTCCACTGTTGAGAATAAAGGAAAGAATATTCAAGAGGAGCCTGTCCTGACGAAGGCTCAATCACTAGCTGTTCCTGAAAGATCCAAGAAGGAGATGGAAGAAATCCTGAGGATCATTAAGAAAAGTGATTATGATGTGGTTAAACAACTGGGGCATACCCCCTCCAAAATCTCTTTGTTAGCCCTGCTGTTGTGCTCTGAGGCACGTGCTAAAGCTTTGGTAAAATTTCTAAATATAGCTCATGTGCCGCAAGAGACGTCTGCGGATCAATTCCAAGAGTGTGTGGCCAGTTTGACAGCTGACAATGGCCTGAGTTTCTATGATGCCGACTTGACCCCCAAAGGGCGAAAACACAACGACGCACTACATGTCTCGGTGGAGTGTAGAGGGACCACCCTAGCCCATGTCTTGGTTGATACTGGATCATCTTTAAACGTCTTGCCAAAGAAAGCCCTGGATAGATTGGATTGTGAGGGGCTGACTTTAAAACCCAGCAACATAGTTGTGAGAGCATTTGACGCCTCTAAAAGGATAGTCCATGGGGAGGTGGACATCCCGATCAAGGTGGGTACTCAGACCTTCAATTCAACATTCTATGTGATGAACATCCGTCCTTCTTACTCTTATCTGTTGGGACGCCCCTGGATTCACAATGCCGGAGCTGTCACCTCCACTTTGCATCAGATGCTGAAGTACCCCGTCCAAGGGAAAATCATAATTGTCCATGGGGAAGAGGAATACATGATTAGTCATCTGAACTCTTTCTGATATGTGGAGTTAGATGGCGAATTCATTGAGACCCCTTTCCAACATTTTGAAGAAGTCTCTCCAGAAATAGCGGCAACCAAAGCGGTATCCTCAACTCCTGTGATCACTAGACCTCCACCTCGGATGTCATCTCTAAAAGATGCAAAGGCAGTAGTGGAAGAAGGCGGAAGCACCATCTGGGGGCAGCTTCCAGACACCCCCTACAAATTAGACAAGTTCGGCTTGGGATTTACTTCAACTGCTCAGAAGGCCGTGCGCCGCGCCCGTGCCGGAGGGCCACCTGTGAAGATCAGCCACCAAGGGGTTAATGCACTAGAGGACAATGAAGAAGATGACAACTTGGAAGACTGGATATTTCCTACTGTCTGCGGAGGACTGTGCAACTGGGAAGCAAAAGACTTTGTCCCGATTACTTTCATATCTCAGTAATTTATCTTTTCCATTTCTGTTGGATCTGTAATAATTCACAAACAATTCGTACTTTTTCAACCTTGTGTCTTACCCGAGGCACAACGGTCCATTTGTAAGGGTTCTTATTTCATTTTCATATGTCATTTAATGAATCATGGACGCTTTTTCATATATAAACTTTTTGTGCTCATTGTCTTTCTTTTACATTTTGTTGTTTTAAGATGGTTATACCGTTACACACACCCACACTCACAAATGCAGGTACCCTTCCATCCCGGATCCCATGGGTAATGATATTGCTATAGTCTTCAGTGACTCTGAAGATCTGATCTACCAAGCCGAATACGAAGGTGAGGAAGATTGTGAGGTGCCAGGGGAATTGGCCAGATTACTACAACAAGAGGAAAGAGCAATTCAGCCTCATGAGGAGCTGTTGGACACAATCAACTTGGGTACTGAGGAAGATAAAAAGGAAATCAGAGTGGGTGACAATCTAGAGCTGAGTGTCAAGGAGCGCCTAATTCAGCTGTTGCATGATTATGTTGAGATCTTTGCCTGGTCATACGAAGACATGCTGGGACTCGATACAGACATTGTGGTACACCGTCTACCCACAAGAGAAGACTATCCACCAGTGAAACAAAAAGTCCACCGCATGAGACCTGACATGTCAGAGAAGATCAAAGCAGAAGTTATGAAGCAGTTCAATGCTGGATTTCTGGCTGTTACTTCCTATCCACAATGGGTTGCTAACATTGTTCCCGTGCCTAAAAAGGACGGAAAAGTGAGAATGTGCGTGGATTATAGAGATTTAAACAGGGCCAGCCCTAAAGATGATTTTCCACTTCCGCACATCAACATCCTGGTTGATAATACAGCTCAGCACAAAGTATTTTCTTTCATGGAAGGATTCTCAGGCTATAACCAGATCAAAATGGCACCTGAGGACATGGAGAAAACTACTTTTGTCACATAGTGGGGTATGTTCTGCTACAAAGTGATGCCATTCGGACTGAAGAATGCTGGGGCAATCTATCAACGCGCCATGGTAGCTTTGTTTCATGATATGATACATCATGAGATAGAGGTCTACATAGATGACATGATAGCCCGATCACAAACTGAAGAACACCTTGATCACTTGCAAAAGCTGTTTGTCAGGTTGAAGGAGTACAAGCTAAGGTTAAACTCGAACAAGTGCACATTTGGAGTCCGGTCCGGTAAACTCTTGGGTTTCATTGTCAGCAACAAAGGCATCGAGGTTGATCTTGCCAAAGTCAAATCTATACAAGAAATGCCTGCTCCTCGCACTGAGAAGGAAGTCAGAGGTTTTTTGGGACGCCTAAACTACATTGCTAGGTTCATTTCTCACCTAACGCCTACTTGTGAGCCAATCTTCAAGCTGTTGAAGAAAGATCAAGTAGTTAGATGGAATGATGACTGTCAGATTGCTTTCGATAAAATCAAGGAGTATTTACAAGAGCCTCATGTCTTGATGCTACAAGTCGAGGGAATACCGCTAATCATGTATCTGACCGTCTTAGAAAACTCAATGGGGTGCATATTGGGGCAGCATGACGAGTCTGGCTGAAAAGAGCATGCCATTTATTACCTAAGCAAAAAGTTTACCGACTGTGAAACCAGATATTCAATGCTCGAGAAAACTTGCTGCGCTCTGGTATGGGCTGCTCGCCGGCTAAGACAGTACATGTTGACTCATACCACTTTGCTGATATCTAAGATGGATCCGATAAAGTACATCTTCGAAAAGCCTGCTTTGTCTGGAAGGATAGCTAGATGGCAGATGATCCTAACAGAGTATGACATACAATACACTACCCAAAAAGCTATAAAGGGCAGTGTGCTAGCTGATCATCTGGCTCATCAAGCTGTAGAAGATTATCAATCCATGAAGTTTGACTTCCCTGACGAAGACATCATGACAGCAGATAACATTGAAGATTTCAGACCATATGACGGACCTGAACAAGGATCTCGAAGGACCCTGTACTTTGATGGGGCCTCCAATGCACTTGGTAACGATATCAGTGTTGTACTTATATCTCTGGAAGGATGCCATACTCCTTTCATGGCCAAACTTTGCTTCAACTGTACGAACAACATGGCAGAATATGAAGCATGCATCTTTGGACTCAAGGCTGCCATAGACTTGGGAATCAAATCTTTGGTTGTGTTTGGAGATTCGGCTTTGGTCATCAGTCAGATCAAAGGAGAGTGGGACACTAAGCACCCTAACCTCATCCCTTACAAAGAACATGTTTTAACATTGTTACTACATTTCGAGCAGATTACCTTCGAGCACTTCCCGCGAGAAGAGAATCAGCTAGCAGATGCTTTAGCTACAATGTCATCCATGTTTAAACTTAATTGGGATAACGAGGCTCCCCGGATCACCATTGAACGAATGGACAAACGAGCACATTGTCACGAGATTAATACTGAAGAAGTAGTGGACCGACCTTGGTTCCATGAAGTCAAAAAGTATCTCGAGACTCAAGAATATCCAGAAGGAGCTTCAGTCAATGACAAAAAGTTCTTAAGGAGATTCTCGGCTAAGTCCTTCCTAAGTAATGGCATCCTGTACAAATGCAATCATGATTCTATTATGCTCCGTTGTATGGATAAGATTGAAGTTGAAAAGATTATGGCTGAATTTCATGAAGGTACCTTTGGCACTCACTCTAGCAGGCATACGATGGCAAAGAAAATTCTACGGGCAGGCTATTACTGGTCTACCATGGAAGCAGACTGCTATCAACACTCCCAGACTTGTCATAAATGTCAAATCTATGCAGACAAGGTACACGTGCCCCCAGTTCCTATAAATGTCTTAATAACTCCTTGACCCTTTGTTATGTGGGGAATCGACGTGATTGGGCAGATCAAGCCTACAGCCTCCAATGGACGCTGCTTCATTCTAGTGGCCATTGATTATTTCACAAAGTGGGTCGAAGCAGCTTCCTTCGCATCCGTTACTAAGAATGTTGTTGCCCGCTTCATCAAACAAAATCTCATTTGCCGGTATGGTATCCTAGAAAGGATCATCACTGATAACGGTACAAACCTTAACAATACTATGATCACCGCCTTGTGCGAGCAGTTCAAGATTCAACATCACAATTCATCCCCCTATCGGCCAAAGATGAATGGTGCAGTTGAAGTTGCAAACAAAAATATTAAAAAGATCATAAAGAAAATGACAGTCACCTACAAGGACTGGCATGAGATGCTACCGTTTGCTCTCTATGGGTACCGTACCACGGCTCGTACATCAACTGGGGAAACACCCTATTCTTTGGTTTATGGCATGAAGGTTGTTTTACCTATTGAGGTTCAGATCCCCTCTTTAAGAATCATGAAGGATGCAGGTTTGAGTGAAGACGATTGGATCCAGACTCGACTTGATCAGCTGAACTTAATTGACAAAAAGAGACTTACTACTATTTGCCATAGTCATACGTATAAAAAACATATGATCAAGGCTTTCAACAAGAAAGTCAGACGCCAGGTATATCAAGTTGGAGACCTAGTGATCAAGCGCATCATCTTGCCACAAAGTGATCCCAGGGGCAAATGGACTCCTACCTATGAAGGACCATCTGTAATCAAGAACATCTTTTCTGGTGGGGCAATGATCTTAACCACCATGGACGATGACGACCTGCCACACCCTGCGAACACAAACATAGTCAAAAGATACTACGCATAAGAGACCCGCTAGGTTGACACACCTAGGCAAAACAAGGGCATCCTGGCGAACCAAAAGGTTCGGGCAAAAATTAGGGATAAAATAAAAATCTGTACACCCGGCAAGTTGAAAACCCAAAAGGGTGACTTGGGCAAAAAAGGGTTTCCCGGTGGATCGAAAACCCGAAAGGGCGGTCCAGGCAAAAGTTAGGGAATTAAAGCGTATGACTATGTCTCGTCGGATCACTTTAAGGACAATCTATTCATAGACAAACCTGGAGCTTCTCCAATCATCTTCGGACGAAGTAGCAAATGGACCAGATATTCAGAGACACGAAGGCTATAGTGGAATGGGAACCCCATGGGATTTTTACACATAGCTATCTTTCTTTGTATAAATTTTTTCTTACTTTTATGACACCATCCTCTTACTAGGATGCCTGTCTCCTTTGTACAAAACACTTATTCAAAGTAAATACAAAGATATCTCTTTCAAAGTATAGAAAAACTATTTGCCTTTTTCTTTTACACTTGTGTTTTTATTTGCAAAAAACATCCAATGATTCATTGATGAACATACGCATTTAAACATAATTACTGTTTACAAATAAACAAAGTGGAAAAGAACAATTACTGACAGGTTGAAAGAATAGGAAAACGTCTTTAGGCTATTCCAGGGGCAATCCCTACAGTACATCATTAAGATCTCCAGCGGAGCTATAACTTTGAAAGCCCCGGCGGAGCCAAAATTTCAAACTACCAATCCCCAGCGGAAACCATCCAGTTTCTCTAAATTCCCCAACAAGTTGTATTGAAGCCTGAAAATCAACCAGATAGCAGTTAAATTTTTTCTCTCCCCAACCTAGGATAATTCCCCAGTAGAGTGGCAGACAATCCAAACTCCTGGACCTACTCCCCAGCAGTAAGCCTTCTTCCCCACAGAGTTTTTATTGCTTCCTAACAGAATGAAGATTCTCATTCTTAATTCCCCGCAGAAGTCATCAGAGTTTTCTCTATTCCCCAGCAGAACAAGGATTTCCATTGTGTAATCCCCGGTAGAAGTCATCGGAATTCTCAGGATTCCCCAAGCGGATTACTCAAGCAGTATATGGCATTGCTCGCAGCAGATTTTTGTCAATACTCCAACTTCAAGACATGAAGGATCCCTATATCCCCAGGAAAGTCATCAAGGATTTTTAATCCCCAACAGTCGCCAAGGATTTCTCATCCTCAACAATCAAGGATTTATTTTCCCCGGCAGCAGTCAAGGATTTTTTTTCCTCAAGCAAAACAACAAATCAACTTACATGCGCATACATTACATCCATATATCATAAACATTGATAAGACACATATATTGCATCATACATTTCATGCAACATAACTTTGTGTTTCAGCTAACATTTTACCCTTTTCAGGATAAGATTAACAACTATCATTAACAATGTTCAAAGATTTCAGATACAATACGGATACGCTCCAGACAAGGATGCCATTCTGATACTCATTCATATCTCAACTTCTAGATACAGCTCAGATATGCTCCAGACACGGATGCTATTCTGTCGCTTATTCATATTTCACTTATTCAGATACAGTCCAGATACACTCCAGACATGAAATTCATTCTGTCACTTATTCAGATACAGTACAAATACACTCCAGACTCGGAAGTCATTCTGTCACGTATTCAGATACAGTCCAGATACACTCCAGACATGGTTGCCATTCTGTCACTTTCAAGTCCAGATACACTCCAGACACGTAAGTCATTCTGTCACTTATTCAGATATAGTCCAGATACACTCCAGACACGGAAGTCATTATGTCACTTATTCAGATACAATCCAGATACGCTCCAGACACGGTTGCCATTTTGTCACTTTCAAGTCCAGATACACTCCAGACACGGAAGTCATTCTGTCACTTATTCAGATACAGTCCAGATACACTCCAGACACGGAAGTCATTCAGTCACTTATTTAGGGTCCATTCTAGATACGCTCTAGATACGGATGCCATTCTGTCACTTATTCAGATTTTAGATTCTAGATACAGTACAGATACACTCCAAACACGGAAGTCACTCTGTTACTCATTCATATTCAAGCTCGGATACGCTCCTGGCACGGACGCTATTCCATTGCTCGTACAGATTCAGTCTCCAGATACAGTCCAGATACGTTCCAGATACAGATACCATTCTGATACTTATTATTTTGACTTACAACTTACAATTCAACAAACTTTCTTAGATGGCATCTACAAGCCCATCTCCAACAAGATTATATCACCTCTCTAAATGGCATCTTTAAGCCCATTCCCTCAACTACACTGTGTCGAGTGCAAATTTATGGGCACTCTAGTGTCCAATCATCTTTTACCTTCGAGTCACAAACGGAAACACTCGCCAATCTAACTCTTCAGGTTCAAGAAGATTGAACAGGGGCAACTGTTGTACCCCAAAATTTTCCCTCTCATTTATCAAGATTTTCCTCACAAGACTTCTTGGACTCAAGACAAGATTAGGGTTTTGGTCAGCTCAAGACATCATCTTGCACTAATAACCTAAAATTAGGGTTTGAGTTTGTACAAGGATTTTTGGACCACCAATGCTTCATGTGACTTTCATACATCATTTTGGATCTCTAAGATTGTTCATGTTAAGTTTCAGGCCTTGAACCACATGTTTGCTCAGTCAATTGGACAATTGACCTAAAAATCAGCTGTATTAGGAAAAAGTCAACCATGGCCAATTTACAGTCAAACTTCATAATTTTTGATCCACAACAACATTTTAGACTCATATGTACCATTTGATCAAGTTTGGATCACAACTCCTCAAGAAATTTGATCAAATCATCAAAAGGGCAAAATCGTCAAAATTAGGGTTTTGACTATGGAAGGGCAATTTCTGATTTTTAACCTAGCCAATGACCAATTGGGTTCAAACATGATTTCAAGGGTTCAATGGCATCATCTTGACCTAATTACATAGTTCAAAAGATCTCAAGTTCATTGGATTGACAGATAAATTTTGCAGTCAACTGATCAAAAGTCAATTGTACACTGAAAAGTCAAACTTTGACTTTTTGGTCAAAATCAAGTGCCAAAGGTCATAATTCATCAAGATATGTCAAAATATGAAACTTGTTCACCAAGAAAACCAATTTTGAAAATTAGGATTTTGAATTTGAAAATTTTCATAACTTAGAATTTTTCTAAGTATGGAAATTTTCTTATTTTTTCCCAACTTTCCACCACTTTTTCACCATGATGCAATTTGATTCAAAGAAAACTTCCAACATGAAAGTTGCAGTACTCCATGAAATCTACAAATTTTCTTCACAAACTTTTCCAAAAAGATGCTTAGATCTCAAGTTATGAATTTGTGAGTATAGGTCCATGAACTTCTTAACTTAGTGAAAATTTGCCCTAATTTAGGCAGATTTTTGACTCAACTTCATGGAAATTTTTCACCTAGTTCCATGATGTATCTCAAAATTCATTTCAAATATGGATTATAGAGCATGTTGCAAGCTTTCCAAAATGTCCAAGAACTCTCCAAGATCATTTGTGGTTAGGGAGAATCGAAGAAGAGAAATTGGCATTTTATCACTTTTGTTCATGCCATTTTCACAAAGTATCAAGTTGCAAATCAGATCCATGATGCTTGTACCTTGCATTACAGGTCCTAAACTCATTCTACACTCCATAATTAAATGCAAACTCAGAGGTTAAAGGCTTTATTTTCACATTTGAAGCATTGTACAAGAAATAATTCCATTTTAAGCATAAAGGTTACAATGCCATTTTCATAAAGTGAGATTTTGTAACTTTATCAATCTTGAGCCTTGGACCTGTTTCTTTGAGGCAAGAAACTTCCACAGGTATCAAGCAATGTATAACAACTCTTATCAGCCCTTGAGGTAGCTAGTACAAGCATGTTGCATAAGTCATGTCACTTTACTTAAAAAGCAAGAAAGTGGGTGAAAAGGAAAAAGATTGCACATCAGATGAAGAGTGGACTTTGTATCCATTCTATACAAGTATACAAACTTTTCACAACTCAGAACATGAATGCTTGACAACCAAAACTCTCCCAAACTGAAAAACTCCATTTTTCTGTCCAAACATAGCAGTTCTGCAAAATCATTGCCGACTTCATTTTGCTCGTGCGTTTTGTGGCTTGATACTTGAAACACATCATACACATCCTACCAAAGCTATCCAAGCCCTTGCCCTGCATCTGTAAGCCCTGTTTCAGCCATTGCCATTTTCAAACTTGGAGGTTGTAGCTTGACTTGTGCAGTGAGTTCTGGCCATCCACAAAGCAAGCTAGTAATTGGAATAGCTTGAAGGAAGTTCAAGGAAGCTCACACGATCCTCAAGCCTCACTCAAAATCCCCACATTGTCATATCCAAATCCAGCTGAAGGAGGTATTTTTCAAAACTCTATATCTCTATTTATACATCCTCAAGCCACGATCTGTGAAGAATAAATATATCCCTTATCTTGGTGAAGCTGTACATATGTATACTTATAATTTATATTAACCGTGCAATGAGAATTTGAAGCTTGAAGTTCATGAAATAATTAGGTCACGAATTAGGGCTGACAAAATTCTCCCTGATCTTTGAGAGTTAGGTTACAAATTTTATATCATTGGAATCGTGAGATAAAATGCTACATGTTTTGTGTTATAAGTTTTTGTTTTTATGCAAGCAATAGCAAGTTACAGATTTGAAGAAGAACGCGCGCGTAGAGAAGCTGAAGGACAGGGACAAAGCTTCATCTGGGCTTTTTGCAGCTTTGGCCTTTTTGTTTCTACTTTTCACACCCCCTAACTTATTTTCGCACCCCCTGATTATTTTCTTATATTTTTACATTTTCTTGCATATTTTTATATTTATTGCTTGCATATATTTTTTCTAATGATAAAAAATGCCCAAAAATAATTTATTTATTTTCACACTTTTATTTCATTTTTTTTATTTATTTTCTCACATAAAAATAGTTTATTAGGTTTATAGACTTTATTTTCTTAAATAAATTGTAAATATATTTAAATACTATACATTTTTATTATGTTATTTATATACATAAAATATTATTTTCATACATATTTTAATTTTTAATATTTGTACATAATATTATTTATTATTTTCTTGTATAAAAATAATGGATTATTTTAATTGAAAATTAGGGTTTCACCCTTTAAAAAATAATAATATTTTTTTTCTTATTTTTAGGGCTTAAATAAATCATTTTTCTCATACAAAAATCAAATACAAAACATTTTACATAAATACATTTTTATTGCATTTTAAATACTTGTTTATTTGTTTAATGCATACAATATTCAATTGGGTTGTAATAGTATTTTTAGGGTTTATTTTGTGCAATATCCCCATTCAAAAACTTGTATCACCCCTCCCATAAAAATTGTTGTAATAGCTTAATTTTACTTTACGCAATTTATTGCTTTCATATACCATGTTAGTAAATTAGGGTTTGCATGATAAGACCAAAAACAAAACAAATAGAAAAGACCTAATACAAGACAAATCAAATACATGTAAAATGACACACATTGCACACAAGCACCCTTAGGGTTTCACCCACTTGGTTGCCTAATTTAAAATGGCCATGTTACGCATGCGAAGTATCTTGGCAAAATAAAACAAAAATAAGATCATAGTCCCTCGATGACGCTATCAAAAGGTTGCCTAAAACAAAATGATCTTGGTCCCTCAAACATGCTAAGATACTTGGCAACATTGCTATCATGGTCATACGATGACCCACGCCCGTCCCGTTTAACATCTAAAGATATGGTTGCTTACCAAATCAATGGTAAGTCAACAATGTCAAAGGAATAAAAATGTACAAGAAAGACATTTGAGTAGGTAGATAGCTTCTAAGTTACTTGCTCTATTTCAAACAATCCTTGCTATTTTCAAAAACAAACACACTTCAACACATTTTAAAACATCTTTCAAAACATTGAAACATTTTTCAGAAGACAAACGTCTTTGTATACATTCTTACCAACGTGAATCATTACAAAGATTGCCTAAACGAAAGACCTCTTTTCAAAATACTTTCAAAATCACACCAAAACAAAGCACCATTTCAAACAATTTCAAAGCAAAGCAAGTAACTAAGAGCCCATGGAAAACCATGGATGAAAAGGGTGCTTTCACCTTCCCTTTTCATAATCTACCCCCCGAACTCAAGAAAACATCTCAAAGGTCTTTCCTGTGCTTTTTTACCTTTCCTTTTGGATAAAATAAAAGTCGGCAGCGACTCTTGCTAAACCGCGACATTTGCAATGAAACGCAAAACCTCAAGTCAGTTCTCCCACCGTATCACAAAAATGTTTTTCTAAAAGAAAATTACTCAGATGATCATACCAAGCTCTGGGAGCTTGTTTTAAACCGTACAAAGACTTTTTTAATTTAAAAACATGTTCTGGATGTTTTGAGTCATTAAAGCCAGGAGGTTGATGGACATAAACTTCTTCTTCTATATATCCATTTAAAAATGCACTTTTAACATCCATTTGATATAATGAAATGTTATTTTGAACAACAAAAGAAATTAATAATCTAATAGACTCTAACCTGACGATTGGGGAAAAGGTCTCATTATAATCAATTCCTTCTTGTTGACTATAACCCTGTGCAACCAGTCGTGCTTTGTTTCCGATCACCTCTCCTTGCTCGTTCAGTTTGTTTCTGAAAACCCATTTGGTTCCTATAATGTTGAATCCTTTGGGTCTTGGAACTAGATCCCATACATCGTTTCTGGAAAATTGATTGAGTTCATCTTGCATTGCTAAAATCCAATCATTGTCTTCCAAAGCTTCATCAATAGAAGTTAGCTCAATCAGAGATACCAATCCAAACAATGATCCTTCATTGACTCCGAGAGAGGATCTTGTTCTGATGGGATATTCTTTTCTTCCAATAATCACGTCTTCTTTATGAGCTAAAGATATTCTAGGAAATCTTTTCTGAGTGGGTTATTCAGAGATTCTGAGATTATCCAGAGCATTGTCAAGAGGATGATCTTCAGAGTCTTTCTTTGCTTCTGAGTCTTTCTTTACTTCAGAGTCTTCCTTTGCTTCTGAAGTTTCAGAGTTTGAGGGATGATCTTCTGTACCTACAGAAATATCAATTTGCTTTGGCTGTTGCTGGCCAAGCTTATCATCAAACCTGACTTTGATTGATTCTTCAACAATCAGAGTTTCTGTGTTGTATACTCTATAGCTTTTTGAGCGTTCAGAATATTCAAGCAGAGAACACTTTTGTGCTTTAGAATCAAACTTGGTCAGATTTTCTTTAGTGTTTAGAATAAAACAAGTACATCTAAAAGGATGGAAATAAGAAATGTTGGGTTTTTTGTTTTTCCATAATTCATAGGGAGTCTTTTCAAGAATAGGTCTTATAGAGATTCTATTCTGAATATAACATGTTGTGTTCACAGCTTCTGCCCAAAAGTGCTTTGCCATATTAGTTTCATTGATCATGGTTCTGGCCATTTCTTGTAATGTTCTATTTTTTCGTTCTACAACTCCATTTTGTTGGGGAGTTCTAGGACAAGAGAAATTATGAACAATACCATTTTCTTTAAAATATTTTTCAAAATAATGGTTTTCAAATTCACCACCATGATCACTTCTGACTTTTATAATTCTAAAATCTTTTTCATTTTGCACTTTGTTACAGAAGTCAACGAACACAAAATGTGACTCATCATTGTGTTTTAAAAACTTGACCCATGTCCATCTGCTGAAGTCATCAACAATGATCAATCCATACTTCTTGCCTCTGATGGATGCAGTTTTAACTCGCCCAAACAGATCAATATGAAGTAGTTCTAATGGCCTAGAGGAAGAAACAACATTTTTAGATTTAAAGGAAGGTTTTGAAAATTTTCCTTTTTGACATGCTTCGCACAGAGCTTCTGAGTTGTACTTTAGATTGGGAAGTCCTCTGAATAAATTAAATTTATTTAGTTGAGAGATTTTTCTTAAGCTGACATGTCCCAATCTTCTGTGCCATACCCATTGCTCATCGCTAACAGACAAAAGGCATTTAACATTCTGAGATTTAAGATCTGATAAATCAATTTTGTATATGTTGTTCTTTCTCTTGCCAAAAAAGAGGATTGTTCTATCTTTTTGAGTAACAACTCTACATGAATTTTGATTAAAGATAATGTCATAACCGTTGTCACTTAATTGACTTATGGACAGCAGGTTATGCGCTAATCCTTCTACTAATAAAACATTAGAGATATAAGGAAGGTTACCGTTTCCAATGGTTCCAGAACCATTAATCTTCCTTTTCTGATTACCTCCAAACTTGACGTCTCCTCCAGCTTTAAATTCCAGGTTTTGGAACATAGACTTTTTTCCCGTCATGTGTCGTGAGCACCCAGAGTCCAGGTACCATGACTGGTGTCTTAATTGAGCTGTTAAGGACATCTGCAACAAATATTATTTTATCCTTAGGTACCCATATCTTTTTTGTGTCCTCTTGGGTTAGAGTATTTCAAGTTCTGTTTGAACTTTGGGTTAGCATAAGAGTTTCCAGAATGTGATGTATATTTGATATCATGTGTGTGTCCAAACTTGAATTTTTTGTTCAGAGGTTTGTAAGTGAAAGTCATCTTAGCAACAAGTTTTGGTATATATGTCTCATTCCCTTTGGTAGGTTCATATCCAATTCCTCTTCTGTTTTTCCCACTAAATCCATAGATCATTGAAGCCATTTTGCTTATATCTATGCTTTTAGCAAGAAAAGTTTGAAAGCTACAGTCATATTCTTTCAGAATATCTTTTGAACTTGACACAGAATCTGAACTAGAATTTTTTTGAACATTTTGAATTTCTTCTTTAAGTTTAAAATTATTTTCTTTTAGTTCATATTTTTCTGTTTCATGTTTCTCAATATCAGATGCAAGACTCTTCTTGAGTTTCTTGTATTTGATTTTGAGCTTACTATAGTTTTCCAGAAGTTCTGATAAACTTTCAGCAAGTTCTTCTCTAGTAAATTCAGAGAATACCTCTTTTGGGTCTGACTCACAAACTGAGTCATCTGCTGTGGTAGCCATCAGAGCTAGGTTGGCGTTCTCATCTTCAGAATCAGATTCATCTTCAGAGGATTCTGAATCGTCCCAAGTTGCCATCATTCCTTTCTTTTTACCAAACTTTTCCTTTGGTTTTTCTTTTTGGAGTTTTGGACAATCACTCTTATAGTGTCCAGGTTCTTTGCATTCATAACAGATTATCTCTCTTCTGTTAGACTTTTTGTGACCAGAAGATTCTGGTTTATCTTCTGACTTCTTGAAGTTCATGAACTTCTTCTGTCTATGCTTCCACAACTGATTGATCCTTTTGGAGAGCAAGGATAGTTCGTCTTCTTTTGACACTGATTCTTCAGAGTTTTCCTCTTCAGCTTGAAAAGTGTTAGTATCATATTTCTTAATTGATTTAAGGGCATGAGACTTACCTTTATTTTGAGGCTCATGCTCATCAAGCTCTATCTCATGACTTCTGAGAGCGCTGATGAGTTCTTCAAGAGATACGTTGTTCAGATCTTTTGAAACTTTGAAAGCAGTGACCATACGTGCCCATCTTCTGGGTAAGCTTCTGATGATCTTTTTAACGTGGTCAGCTTTAGTGTACCCCTTGTTCAAAACTCTCAGACCAACGATCAGAGTTTGAAACCTTGAGAACATTGCTTCTATAGATTCACTTTCTTCTACTTTGAAGGCTTCTTACTTCTGGACGAGAGCCAGAGCTTTAGACTCCTTCACTTGAGCATTTCCTTCATGAGTCATTTTAAGAGACTCAAACATATCATGTGCTGTATCTCTATTTGTGATTTTTTCATATTCCATTTTAGAAATAGCATTTAGAAAAATATTTCTAGCTCTAAGATGATTTTTGAAATCAGCTTTTTGTTGTTTATCCATATTTTTTCTATCAATCTTGTTTCCTTCTGAGTCTGTAGGATGTGTGTAACCATCCAAGACTATATCCCATAAATCACTATCATGACCAAGAAAGAAACTTTCTAGTCTATCTTTCCAATAATCAAAATCTTCTCCATCAAATACAGGATATTTGTTGTAACTATTGTTGTTTTGTTCAGTAGCCATTTATATTTTCTTCTGGATCATTTCATGACACGGTTAAGTGTTGAGCTCAGAGTCAAGCTCTGATACCAATTGAAGGGTGAGAAAACACTTAGAAGGGGGGGGGGGGGGGTGAATAAGTTTATCTTTTTCTTTTTCTTAAAGGATCAACAATAATGGAAAGACAAGGTTATTTTTATCCTGGTTCGTTTAAATTCAAACTACTCCAGTCCACCCGCCAAGATGATTTCTCCTTTCTCAACAAGGACTTAATTCACTATAATCAACTGATTACAATCACACAACAACTGTTGTGACTAACAATCCACAAGTAATCTTACAAGTGACTCACACGACCAAGACTTAAACTAGTCCTAGTCTACTTGAGAAATCTGACCAAACTTGGTCTCTCAAGGAACAATTACAAGAGTTAAATCTTTACAGATAGTGAAACAAAGTTTGCTTCTAAGAAAGCTATATCACAACTGTGATTTTCACTAAGAATAGTATTGCACAAAGTGTATGAAAATTATTTGTGAGCTCAGAATTTTTCACGTTGTTCTTGCTTCTTTTGAAATTAATGAGTTCTCTCTTAGTAGTTGGCTTGTAATTAATGTTCTTCTATATATAGTAAGAACAAAAATAACCGTTGCTGCCTTCAAATGTGGAGAGCATTAAATGTTGCGTGTTTCCTTGCACTATTCCATTTTCCAATGAACTAGTGTAGACACTTGAGTGCATGTAGCCGTCTTTGCATTAAATGAGCAAACAACACTTGTAAGAACATGTTTCCTGAAGCTTGACAAGACTTGTTAGCTTTTGCATTCTTTCAGAACTTAGCTTTACATCTTGAATCAGAACATGCTTGCATATCTTCTAAACAACGCTTGCTTGCTAACAACTTCTGATGAGCGCTTGCTTTCAAATATCTTATGAACAACACTTGCTTTCAAGGTACTTCTGATCAAGGAATCCTGATAAGCGTTAGAAGATGCATTTAAATAATTATCTTACCAGAGTCAGCATCAGCATCAACACTTGCGCTAAAACAAATAGTTCTTTCATCAAAAAACTTCTTCATTTATTTTCAGCTCAGCACATCAAAATGCTTCTGTCAGAACATTATCTGAAACAATTAAATACGTTCATCAGAGTATCAATTATATAAAATATAATTTATTGTTATCATCAAAACTTTGAGATATGATCAGAACCAATCTTGTTCTAACATGTAACACCCGTAATTTAGTTTAATTATTTATTTAATTAGATTATTTTGGAATAATGGTGAAGTTGTGTATTATTGAGGATTATTGGTATAAGTTGTTAGATTATTATTAATTAATTAGTTGATTAATAATTTTGTATATATATATATATATATATATATATATATATATATATATATATATATATATATATATATATATATATATATATATATATATATATATATATATATATATATATATATATATATATATATATATATATATATATATATATATATATATATATATATATATATATATATATATATATATATATATATATATATAATGTTGGACTTAAGCTATTGGTTGCAAGTAGTAAAGTAGGGGTGTAGGTTAGGCCCATTAAGAACTAATATATAAGGAAAAGCTAACACATGGATTTATTTTAGTTGGAGAATAAGGATTCTGTACACTGATCGGTAGAGCTGCACAGACGAGGAGCAAGCTGCCCGATGTCGAGCAAGAGCAAATCAAGGATTACGGCCGAAGCTTTGGTTGAGCGACCTTCAATCCAGGTAAGGATGGGGTTCTGACCTTATAATGGGACTTATGATGCGTATTATGTGGTAATTGGCCGTTTGTAAACATGATATGCGTTGATGTTTCTGAATTGCTATCAAAGTTGCCTGTTTTATTCATGTTGTGGTCGTTGGGAAGAATACAGTATGACTGGTTAATGGAGATGTTACAGGGAGTTGCCCGATTATGTGTTGTAGATGTATGGTGTATCTGTGTGATTGCCAGATTAATTGATGGATAGGTTAAGATAGTTGATTTCTAGTCGTTAGGACGTTAGGTTATTCCGAGCAATTGGCAGGAAAGTTGATAATTGTTGAAGTGGTCATTTTAGGGAGGTTCAGTGTGACTGTCTTGTATGTTGATGAATTTGTCGACAGTAATATATTTGCCCGTTAGTGTGTTATTCCGAGCGGTTGGCCAGATGTTTGGAATTATAATGATATGGTTGTTAAGACGTTGTGTTTTGTATGTGATGTTGGCCAAACTAGTAGTTGAGGAGGATGCTGATGATGTTAAGTACCGAGCGACATATTAGGATGTGAGGCGTGTCGGGAAGGGTATGTGTTGCATTTTCGAGTAGTATTTGGTTGCAGGACATGTTGAGGAGCATAAGTTGGTCGTTACCCTATTTTCCTTGTGCGTGTCGAGGAGTGTGATTTAGTTGCCATGTTGTCTTAGTTGTTGTGCATGTCGAGGGGCACGTAGTTCCCTATCCCTTTTTCCCGTACATGTTGTGTTTTGGTCGTTAACCGTGTTGAGTGAATTATGTTAAGTTGCTGTTTAATTATGTTAATGATTTAATCATTGATTGATGAGATAGGCTTATAACCAATGTTGATTTATGTTAAGATGTTGTGTTATTGTGATTGTTGTTGTGAATTCTTCTTGATAATGCGTAGTTGTTCAAGTTGTTGACTTAAAAGATTAACTTATTTTGATGTTGGTTCATCCAAAGTTTTAAAGTGTTATGTATCCATGTTGAATGCAATGGTTTTTAAGTTGAATTTGTGGCAACCTGATTCGGTTGCATGTGTTTTATAACTCTGATTTATATTATGTTGTCGGGTAGAATTGGGGTGTTAAAAAATCACCTTAGCGGGTGGACTAGACTAGCTTGATAATTTTCAAGTGAACTAGTATAAATATATATATTGTTCTTTACTTCTTGTTCTTACTTATTGTTATTATCAAGAGTGAAGGAAAAATAATTTTAACTTAAATGGGAACCTTTTTAAAAGAATAGTTTTATTTTTAAAACCCAATTCAACCTCCCCCTTTTCTTGTGTTTTTCACACCTTCAATTGGCCTTAGAGCTCCGGTTTTGAGAAGATAAAAAGTTTGAATTTTTATTAACACTTAATAGTGTCCAGTACCGATCCAGTGTGTGTGAAAAACCAATGGCTACATCTACTTTTACTGTTGATAATAGGGATAATGATAAAGATCACTTTAGTTCAAAACCTCTTATGTTTGATGGGGAGAAATTTGACTATTGGAAGGATAGAATAGAAAGTTACTTTCTAGCATATGACTTGGATCTATGGGACTTGGTAGTTGATGGCTACAATCACCCAGTAGATGATAAAGGTAATAAGATTGCAAGAAGTGCAATGACTGAAGAACAAAATAAAGTATGTAGAAATCACTACAAAGAAAGAACCATTCTTCTAAGTGATATCTCATATAATGAATATGAGAAAATCACAGATAGAGAGACTACAAAGTCTATTTTTGATTCTCTTCAGATGACACATGAAGGCAACACACATGTAAAAGAAACAAAGGCTTTAGCCTTAATTCAAAAGTATGAAGCCTTCAAGATGGAAGACGAAAAATATGCCGAAACAGTGTTTTCAAGATTTCAGACTCTTGTGGAAGGACTTAAGGTTCTGAACAAAGGTTACTCCATCACAGATCATGTTAAAAAGATTATCATAAGTTTGCCTGTTAAATGGAGATCAATGGTAACTGCCTTAAAATTGGTAAAAGATCTGAACAACACCTCTCTTGAGGAGCTGATTAGCTCTTTAAGAAGCCATGAAATAGTGTTGGAACAAGATGAACCTCAGAAGAGGGTAAAATCAGTTTCTCTAAAGTCTACTTCTGGGAAAACTAAGGCTTACCAAGCTAAGGAAGAATCAGAAGAATATGAAGAAGATTTCAGATAATGATGAACTCTACTTAATATCCAGAAGAATAAGTCAAATCTAGAAGCACATACAAAGCAAGTTCAGAGGTCAAAGAAGGACGTATGGAAGAGGTGAATCCACTTCCGGTCAGAGAAATGCTTCTGGAAAAGAAGTCACTTTTTTTGAATGTAACGAGCCTAGACATTATAAAAATGATTGTCCAAATCTTAAGAAAGATAAAAATCCTAAAAAGGCTTACAAATCTAAGAAGGGTCTCATGGAAACATGGGATGATTCATAATCAGAAGATGAAGATTCTGATGAAGAATAGGCAAACATGGCATTCATGGCCAGGACCAGCAGGGGAGAAACAACATTAGAAGACGAACTGACAATTAATTATGAGTATGACTTTGATGACGATAAATATGTAATTTCTTATTTATCTCGTTCTAAACTTGAAATTGGTTTAACTGAATTAATGAAAAGGAATCTTTTGTACCCCAAAGTTTGACCTCCTTCTTCTTCAAGACATTCCTCACAAAAATTCTCAAATGCTCAAGGATTCTCAAGAGTTGATCAGAAAAGCTCACCTCCTAAGCACCGAGTCCACAACTAAGGTTTTGGTTTTCACAAGGAAAATTAGACCTATAATACCTCAAGTAACTTTCATGGTTCATCATAAGTCTCCAAGAATTCTCATATCAAGTTTCAAGTCTTGCATCATAAATTTGCCCAGTCAATTGCTCAGATGACTGAAAATCAACTATATTGGACAAAAAGTCAATTATGATCAACATACAGTCAAACTTCAAGATTTTTTGCCAACATCAACATTTTGATGTGATATTCATCATTTTATCAATGGTTGATCATAATTCCTCAAGGAAAGCACTCAAATCATCAAAGGGGCAAAATGGTCAAAATTAGGGTTTTGACAGAGAGTGACTGATTATTGGCTTTTGACCCAATATATGACCTAATGACTTGAAGCATGATCTTAAGGACTAAAACACAACATCTTGACCTAATTACATGGTTCAATACATTTCTAAATGTGCAAGAGATTAATATTTTAAGAATTGAGATCAACTGATAAAAAGTCAATTGTCACACAAAAGTCAAACTTTAAACTTTTTGGTCAACTTGAACTTCAAAAATCAAGAATCATAAAGACATTAAAAATTGTCAAGCTTGATCAGCAAGAATCAACAAAGTCAAGAAAAGTCAACAAAAAGTCAAGATTTCCAATACTTAGAAAAAATTCTAAGTGTTTTGACCTTGATAAATTCATTACTTCATGACCATTTTTCACTAAGTTGCAAGATGATTCAAGGAAAACTTTCAACATAAAAGTTATAGAGCATGATGAATTCTACAACTTTGTCCTAGAGGGTTGATGTCCAAAAAATGCTTGGATTAGGAGATATAGGCCCATGAAGTCATGACATTTCTATCTAACACTTAGAGAAATTTTCAACAAGTTTGGTCAGATTTTTGTCCCAACTTCTTGGCCAATTTTCACCAAGTTCCAATTTAATTTAGCCAAAGTGGTCAACATGAAAGTTGTAGACAATGTTTCAAGCTTTCCAAAATGTCAAAGAAATTGAAAATATCATTTTTGAGCTAGGAGATTTGAAGACTTGAAGTTGGCATGATAAACTTGAATTACAAGTCATTTTGGTGAAGAACACATAATCCAATCTTCATGCTATGCTGCATAATCTTGATTTGAAGGCCTTATAACTTACAAATCACTCCATAATTTAATGTTTACACAATTGATTGAGCCATTATCCAAGTGTTTGAGCCATTGTCCAAGACATTTTTTCATTTTTGGCACAAAGTTACCATTTCCATTCTTGTAAAGCATGCTTTATCACAAAGTCTACTCTCCTTGAGCCTCTAACTTATTCTCTCTACACACACTCCATCCAAAAGCTAGAAGCAACATGTTTAAATCTTCTAACCACTCTATATTGTCGTGTACTTAACATTGGAACCATGTTCTTATGGTTTGCTTCATTTACAATCCAACCAAACCATAACCCTACAACTTGTAAACTTGATGTTCTTCTTCCCTCCAGCCTTTCCCTATAAATAGAAGGTCCTTTTGCAAGCCATGCCATGAGTTCACAAGCCCTCTAACTCTCTCAAACTCCTTGAATTCATAATTTTCACACAAATCCTTCATTATTGCAACTTCTGACCTTAAACTCTAAACACCTAATCCACTCGTGTGTTTTCATTTTAAATCCATCACAAAGCTTATATAACTCATTTAGAACCTATCCAAATCCTTGTTTCATCATTGTAACATCATCTTCATCATCCTCCATTTTCAAAAATATAGCTTTGCAATTTTACTTGTCTAGAAAGATTTAAACACTTTCAGCACAAAGTAAGCATTGCAATAGATTCCCGGGAGTTTAGTGAAGCTATCCAGATCATCACAATATCTTCAGGAGTGCTCCAACTTCAAACATGATTCTCACTTTTGAGGTAAGTTTTCTAAACTTTGAACTTTCTGTATAAGCATCATTAATGATTACTTTATGAATAAAAAATATAGACACCATTGCCCTGAAGCTAACCATATGATTACATTTCATTTATCTTGCCTGAGCAATGAAAATTTTGAAGTTGAAGTTTTTGAAAAATTAGGGTTCAGTTCGGCACCAACAAAAATTCTCATTTATCTTTGATTTATAACTTAAATAATTTATATGGTTGGATTCGTGGTTAAATTTCAAGCAAATTTCATGTTTACACTTTTCAATTTGGTTGAGAAATAAGAATGTTCAGAATTTCAAAAATGACGTTCATGGCTTCTGGCGCGAGGAAGAAGGTGAAGTACATTCAAAAATGAGTTTATAATAAATTTAGTGCAAGTTGTATAATGACCGAATGAAACAGCCACCCCATTGGTAAATGAAGCATGCACATATTGAAGGGACTTGGGTTCGAGCCCCAGTGATACCCTTTTATTTTTCACTTATTTTGTTCTTTAAGATCCCCATGCCTTGCAATCATACGCACCCACCATGAGCCTCACATTAATATCATCAGATCTGCAAGCAATCAAGATCCAACGCTCTACACGCATATCCTATGATGCATCTCAAAGGGCCAGTCACATTGGATTACAAATAGGCGTTGGGCCCCTCTGCTTGGGCCTTTTTATTTTTTTTATTCTTCACCCCCCTTTTACTAACTTACAGACCCATTTCATTTTTATTTTATTTTTTCTGATTCAAACAAAAATCAGTTTTAGGCCTAGTATTCTTTTTTACACCCTCTAAATTCCTTTCACAACACCACATACCCAATCTCTTTTATTTTATTTTCTTTATATTTTCTTTTTGATTCATTTTTATTTTAAATACAAAATATATATATATATATTTAAATCATAAAATCACAAAAAATATTTTTTTAAATTTTATTTAATTAATTTAAACACTTTATTTTATTTTGTTAATTAAAATATTAGAATTAGATTTTATTATTTATTTTACATTATTTTCCAAATTGACATAAACATCAAAAATTATTTTTTCTAACAATTAATTTATCTTTTAAATTAATTTAGATTTTGGTTTTTCTATATTTAATTCATTTTTCCTTTTGATTAATGCAGTTAATTTTTTCTTAATTTAATTTATTTAGGTTTACTAATTTCTTTTAAATACAATGTCAATCAATTAAGTTAAAACATTAAACCTTTTTATCTACCAAAAATATTTCCTCTTTCTTTCCTCTACTTTACATTTTTGCCCATTTTATTATTTCACATTATTATCTATGTAAATGGTCTGTAATAGGTAATTAGGGTTTTATTGCTTTTCATCCCCATTTGTAAATTTGTACCCCTCATTCCCAAAGCATTGTAATAGCGTAGGACATTTAAATTCCACAATTTATCATTTTCCTTATTATTGTTAGTAATTAGGGTTTGTATGGTGTGATACAGTGGGAGAACTGACTTGAGGTTTTGCGTTTGTGTTCGCAAATGTTTCAGTTTAGCAAGAGTCGCCACCGACTTTTTATTTTATCCAAAGGAAAGGTCAAAAAGCACAGGAAAGACCTTTGAGATGTTTTCTTGGGTTCGGGGGGTAGATTATGAAAAGGGAAGGTGCTAGCACCCTTTTCATCCATGGTTTTCCATGGGCTCTTAGTTACTTGTTTAGATCACTTGCTTTTCTTTTTCAATTGTTTGAAATGATGCTTTGTGTGGTTTTGAAAGTATTTTGAAAAGAGGCCTTCGTTTAGGCAACCTTTGTAACGATTCTTGTTTGAATGTATACAAAGGTGTTTGTCTTTTGAAAAATGTTTCACTGTTTGAAAGTTTGTTTTGGGAAATTGTTTTGAAATTGTGTATGTGTTTTTGAAAATAGTAAGGATGTTTGCAAGTTTGATCAAGTAACTAGGAGTTGTCTACCCTACTCAAAGATCTTTCCTACACTTTTTAACCCTTTGACATTGTTATTTTACCATTGTATTTGGTAAACAACCTTGTGTTTGGATGTTTAAACGGGACGGGCGTGGGTCATCGTATGACCATGATAACAATGTTGCCAAGTATCTTAGCAAGTTTTTGAGGGACTAGATCATTTTTGTTTAGGCAACCAAGATAGCGTCATCGAGGGACTATGATCTTTTTGTTTGATTTGTTTTGCCAAGATGCCTAGCATGCATACCATGGTCATGTTTTAAGGCAACAAGTGGATTAAACCCTAGAGATGTTTGTGTGCATTGTGTTGTCATTTTTCATGCATTTTTGTCTTGTGTTTAGTCATACTATTTGTTTTGATTTTTGGTTATCATACAAACCCTAATTTACTAAGCATGCATATAAAAGCAATAAAATGCGAAAAGTAAATCTAAGACTATTACAACATTGATATGGGGAGGGGGATACAAGTTTGAATAGGGGGGGTATTTGCACAAAATAAAGCCCTAAAACTATTACAACCATATTGAATTTAATTTACAAATAAATAAATGGACAATTATTTAAATATGCAATTAAATATAAATATGTAAAAATGTTTTTGTATTATTTTTATGTATGTAAAAATAAATTTATTCATGTATTAAAAATAAGAAAATAAAAGATTATTTTTGGAAAGGGTAGAAACCCTAGTTTTGGTTTTAAAAGAAAATGTAAGTTCTAATCATTTATTTATTCATTTATGTACAAGAAAATAAATAAAAAAATATATAAAAATGTTAAAAAAATAATATTTGTGAGAAAATAATATTTTAAGTGTATAATATAATAAAATAAAAATATGTAAGTATTTTAATTTTATTTACAAATTTATTTAAGAAAATAAAAGTATTTAACCTAATAAACTATTTTTTGTCATAAAAAATAATAAAATAAAAATGTGAAAATTTAAGAAAATATTTTTGGTGATTTTTAATATTTAGAAAAAATAAATAAAAGGTCAGAAATGTAAAGGAAATAAAAAATATACAAAAATAAATCAAATGGGCCAAGGGGGTGCAGAAAGCACAGTGGAGGGTGCAAACAGCAAGGCAAGCCAGGCCCAGCCCATTTCCACTTCATCCCTGACCTCTTGAACAAAAATGCGCGCATACCCTGTTCAAACTGGTAACTCCTGCATACGTGCTAAAAAACAAAAACTTGCAATATGAAAGTTATAGCTCTTGATCACACGATTCTAACCATATAAAAAACTTAATCTAACTCTAAGAAACCAGGGAGAATTTCAGTGCCCCTAATTTATAACCTAATTTTTTCAGTAAGCTCAACTATCAAATACTCCTAGCTCAGTTAACATAAATGAATTCTATGCATATGTATAGCTCAAGGACAATGAGGACTACATTTTTTCTTCACAAACCTAAGCCTAATGATTCCTAAATAAGGAGATAGAAGTTTGTCAAATACCTGTTTCAGTCAAGCTCGAGTATGGTAATGTAGGGGTTTTTGATGAGGCCTTAAGGTCGTGTTAGCTTGCCTGAAGTTCACTCAACCTTCCCCAATGCTTGGCTTGCTTTGAAATGGACCGAATATGCTTGTAGAACTCAACCTGCAAAGCTTCAAAGTAAAAATGTTGAAGTGTGAAAATGGAGTTACAGTGACTTGAGAATGGTTTGGACAGCGTAGGTGTATTGTTTAGAAAGTGTTTGAAGTGATTTGGGATAAAACGCACGAGTGGAAATGGTTTTGCCTTGAGTTCTACAGGGCTTGCCCTATTTTTTGCAAGAACTTGGTACTTTGGTGTATTTGGGTGTTTTAGAGGTTGCAAACTCGTGTCTCTGACTTGGTATAATGTGCTTAACTTGTTTGAAATATGCACAAAGTTTGGTTTTATCAGATTGAAGAGTTATCTCCCTTTTGTAAGCTCTCTTGTTTTTGAAGCAAAAGTGGGAAGTGACAAAGGCAAGGCTTGTACAGGCTAGCTCCAACCCTGCACATAGTTGGTACATCTTTTCTGATATTATTGAACTTTGTTTGCATAAAGAAATCAGGTCCATGACTCAAGACAAACAAAATTGCCAAAAGCATGCTTTATGTAAATGGCATTGTTAACTTTTTGCCAAAAATGGATTAAACCTTTGTATAATGCTTCATAGATCAGAACAATGCTCTAATACAATGTGTTTGCATTTAATTTATGAGTGTAGAAAGGTTTAAGGCCTGTAAACCAAGTACAAGCATACTTTGGACAGAATTGCAAGTTGTAGCAATGGTGCAAAATGCCTTGGACAAAAGTGATGATTTCCCATTTTCAATCCTTCGATTCTCCATAACCACAAATGATCTTGGAGAGTTCTTGGACATTTTGGAAAGCTTGTAACATGATCTACAATCCATATTTGAAATGAATTTTGAGATTCCAATTGGAACTAGGTGAAAAATTGCCATGAAGATAAGTCAAAATCCTGCCTAAACTAGGGCAAAATTTCACTAAGTTAAAAGTTTCATGGACCCTTATTCACAAAATCATAACTTGAGATCCAAGTATCTTTTGGGAAAACTTTGTGAATCAAAGTTGTAGATTTTATGGAGGACTACAACTTTCATGTTGGAAGTTTTCTTTGAATCCAATTGCATTATGGTGAAAAAGTTGGGCAAAGTTAGGAAAAAATAAGAAATTTTCATAACTTAGAAAAATTCCAAGTTATGAAAATTTTCCATTTTAAACCCTAATTTTGAAAATTAGGTTTCTTGGTTAACAAGTTTCATGTTTTTACACATCTTGATGAAAAATGACCCTTGGCACTTGATTTTGACCAAAAAGTCAGAGTTTGACTTTTTAGTGCACAGTTGATTTCTGATCAATTGACTGGAAAATTCATCTATCAATCCAATGCATTTGAGATCTTTTGAACCTTGTGATTAGGTAAAGATGATGCCATAGAGTCCTTGAAACCATTCTTGAACCCAATTTTCCATTGGCTAAGTGAAAAATCAGAAATTGCCCTTATACAGTCAAAACCCTAAAAATGACCATTTTGCCCTTTTGATGATGTGATCAAATTTCTTGAGGAGTTGTGGTCCAAACTTGATCAAATGGTTCATATGAGCCTATAATGTTGATGTGGCTAAAAAATTATGAGTTTTGACTGTAAATTGGCCACAGTTGACTTTTTCCCCAATACAGTTGATTTCTAGGTCAATTATCCAATTGACTGGGCAAAAATTTGATTCAAGGCTTGAAACTTGGTATGAGAAATCTTAGGAGTCAAACATGAAGTATGAAAGTCACATTGAGCATTGAAAGTCCAAAAATCCCTGTGCAAACTCAAACCTTAATTTTCGGTCATCAGTGCAAGGAGATGTCTTGAGCTGAGTAAACCTAGTCCTGTCTGGAGTCCAAAGAGTCTTGTGAGGGGAAATCTTGATAAAATGAGAGGGTAAATTTTGAGGTACAACATATGGAAATATTAAAATCAATAATAGCAAAACCCTAATCCAAGACAAATTAAATGAAATCAACACATTTCGCACACATGCACCTCTAAGGTTAACCTCACTTGTTGCCTCAGATAAAAAACAGTCATGTCCCTCAAACATGGGATGCTTTAGCAAAGACCCTCGGTTAAAATATCATAGTCCCTCAATGATCCTTCGATGTTGCCTTCGGTAAATGATCTTAGTCCCTTACGACAATTGCTAAAGCGTCTTACAAGTTGCCTTCTATGACTGTACGATGACCCACGCTTGTCCCTCACATCCAATGATGGGGCTTCCTACTAACTAATGGTAGGATAACACTATATAAAGGAGGAGGAAAATAACAAATACTTTTTTGAGTAGGTAGATAGCTCGTAATCGCTTGCTCACAAACTAAAACAATTTCCATACTTCACACTTTTCAAAACAAACATTTTTGTATACATTCTAAATAATACGAGAATCATTACAAAATTGCCTTACATTGTCATTTTCAAAACATATTTCCAAACACTCCTTTTCAACAAATATTTTCAAAACAAACCTTTTGCATACATTCTCAACGATACGAGAATCATTACAAAATTTCCGCACTTAGGCGTTTTCAAAATATTTTTAATAATACACAAACACAAAACACATTTTCAAAGTGAGATAACAATTAAGAGTCCGTAGATAAATACAGATGGAAAGGGTGCTAACACCTTCCATTTTCATAACCTACCCCCCGGAATCAAGAAAATTCTCAAAAGGTCTTTCCTGTTCTTTTCACCCTTTCCTTTATTGGATAAAAGAAAAGTCGGTGGCGACTCTTGCTATTTGCAACATCTGCGATAAAATGTAAAACACCGAGTCAGTTCTCCCACCGTATTAGAGAACTGGCGACTCTGTTGGGGAGAAACGAAAAGTGGGGTTACCTTAAGAGCTAGATCACCATTATTTCTTTACTTGTTTGCCTTGTTTGCTTTGTATTTTGGGATGTGCTTGTGTTTTTTTCTTGTATAGATCCTATACTCAGATCTGGGGAATTTTAGGTAAGTAGCAATAGATTGTGGAGATTGTACGGTGTAGACTGGTATGGTTAAAGTGATGGCTACATTAGTGTGACACATTTGTTGGTATTGATGTCCCTTGAGTTGAACCAAGGAGAATACGAGGCTGTTGTATGGTGTCATAAAGCACTAACTGACCATAGAACCTTAGTTGAACAACTTGGCCATTAGAAAGTAGTGAGATAGCTGGCTTTGGTGCAGACTGAAGTTGGTTAATACTCGATACTACACTCATTGAGATCAAACTTTTGGGATATTTCGGTCGCAGTTCCGATGCTTGTGTTGAAACAATGCCTGATGAATAAAGATTAATGATATTGAGATTCCTAAAACCCGGTTACTTCTTTTAGGATAAGTTAAGCTAACTAAAACTTCAAGAGGGTACTTACCTATAAACCTCATGCAAGCTTAAACCTAAGGCCTTGTGTGCTTTGTTTGCGTATGGTTAATTATTCGAACATGACATCATAACATCATGACATCATGCCATAGCATTTTCACTAACCATTTCAAGGACCTAGGGATTTAACTTTGTTCTGTTTTGTAGGCTATGGCTTCCGCTTGCAGAAACACTATCCGAAACAGTTTTGTAAGGATACCTTCTCAACTTAAGGAGTTAGTCTCAAGGGTTCTTGAAAGTTCTCCACTCATCAAAAGGCATGGTAAACTAGGGCTGTTTAAATCTAAACCAATCCAAATAAAAAACCAAAAACCGATCCAAAGAACCGAAAACCGCAAAAAAACCTAAATTTATTGGATGTGTTTGGATGTCATTTTGTGAAAACCGATCGGTTTGGACCGGATTTCAGATTAATTTTTCAAAACCGATCCAAACCAAACCGAACCGCATACATATATTTTTATACTTATTTAATTTTTATTAGTATGATATGTTACGTGAATTTATTATTAGATGATGATAATTTTTTTAATAATATTTGTGATCGGTGGAAATATAACTGACTGTTTTTTAGCTGGTTTCGCGAAATGTCGCGGTAAGCAAGAGTCGTCACCGTCTTTTATTTTTTCCAACATGGACAGGACAAAAGCACAGCAAAATTCCTTATGAGAACGTTTCTCGGTTCGGGAGGTAGATTTATAGAAAGGGAAGGTGTTAGCACCCTTTCTATCCATGGTTATCCATGGGCTCTTAGGTACTTTCTCTTATGTTTTCAAAATGTTTGCTTTTCAAAATGTGAGTGGGCTTGAAAAAGTTCGTTTGGAAAACTTCTAAGTAACTCTTGTATCAGTCCTCAAGAGTGTATGAAGTGTTTTGTTTGAAAACTTTTTGAAAGTGTGGGGTGCGAAAAGTCGTTTTGTTTGTTTTTGAAAAGAGCAAGTACCCATGAGTCATCTACCTACCCTAAGGAATTAAGCTGTGTAAGTGTCCTTTAGATAGTGCTATCCCACCATTGAGAGGTAGGTAGTACCATCGTTGGAGTTGTTCGGGTCAATTCGATTATCGGGACAGTGTGGTCACCGAAGCAACAGTTAGGACACCTTAGAAGCAACCCTAATGTCCTAGATCCTTTTTAATCCGAGGCAACCGTTTCGAGACAACTATTTCGAGGCAACTGGATCTTCGACATAAGAGCGACCGCTAAAACGTCCTATACTTGACGACCACGTTTTGAAGGCAACGAGTGAGGCGTACCCTAGAAGTGGTGTGTGCATTGTGTGTTGTTTTCATGTTTATGTTTTATCTTTGATCATGGTATTGTGAGCTACGAGTTGTTTTTATTTACCATACATTCTTTCATGCATTTAACAGTTAGGGGGGTGCAGAAAGTAAATTGCGGAAACATAAATCCTACGCTATTACAAGGCGCGGGTCTATACATCGCCAAAAAATACAAAGACCCGTTTTGGGTAAATAAGTACGGAAAGTAAATAAAAACAGTAAAAATCCTAATTACTATTACATCCGGAGGCAGTTACATAATAATCAGAAATAAGGAATTAAAACTGAAATGCACGCGAAAGAAAGAATCGGGAATGTCTTAAGGGTGTTGACCCTTTTTAGAAAAGAAATTGATTTTTTTTTGGTCTTTTTGTAATTAAAATGAAATTAAAACTAACTAATGACTAATTAATTAATTTAATTAAAAAAAATATTTTTTGTGTTTTTTATGTTTTTTATGAAAAAAAGAAATAAAACTAAAAGTTAATTTTTCCTAATTCTAAATCTATTTTAATTATTAAGAAAAAGAAATTGAAATTGCCTAATTAAACTATTTATTTGTTAATATCTTATTTACAAAAATAATATGAGAATAATAATAATAATAATGTTAATTCTATTTTTTTGATTTTTTGTGAAAATATTAGTTGGTTAATTAATTGTTAATAAGAAAATAAGGCAAATAAAAATGAAAAATGGCAAAAATAAAAAGAGGAAGATTAAAACCCAAGGGGGTGTGGCTGGAATTTGAGGGTGTTGGATTGAGATTTGAGGCCCATTAAGAAGCCAACTCGTTTGACTATGGGAATTGAGTGGAATGCTGTTGACCAGGCACATGGTATTCGTCACCTTTCATCCTTTGGATCTGCACTGATGACACATGGCACGTTGGATGTGTGAGGCTTATGGCGCACCTCATATTGGAATCTGCACAGGAAAGCATTGAAAAAAGTAATATGGAACTATGGGGGGACCTGGGAATCGAACCCAGGTCCCAACACTTGCATGACACGTTCACCACCACTCAGCCAACTGCAATTGTTTGTAAATAAAATAGATAATGATAATAATATGCAAAAACAACAATTATGCTGGGAATTTTAAAAAAGGCGCGCCATATATTTGAATGCACCAATCTAGTTCATCCACGCATCATCTTCTTCATCTGGCCTGAAACAAAAAAGCAATCACATAGCGGGGGTTTTAAACCCCCACGAAACAAAGTGTCAATAATAGCGATTAGCGCTATGGATCATATAAAAAGAGCGCGACATGTCCTTCTTGTTCGTCTTGTTGTAACGAATCCAGTCATATAGGTCTTGAGGTCTAATTTTACAGTATATAAAAAACCCCAATTTGAAAGCTTTGAAAAAACCTAAATATCTCCCATGGTGGATTGTGATTCTACGCGTTTCAGTTCAATTAAACTGTTTCATTAGCTTCAGAAGGTCCCTAACAATACAAACCAATCAAAAAAATGGATTAAAAGCTCATGAAATATGATATACAGATTTGAGAAATACGGCAAACCGAGTGAGTTGTGTGGCACGAATTCTTGAGGTTCTTGGCTTGTTTGTGCTTGCAAAAGGATCCTGGCAATGTAAGGGGCGTGTTTGGATCAGAAAGGAAGCTTGAATTGGGCTGCAAGGTGGTTTTCAGTTTGTCACTTTTCCTTTGAAAATTTCATATTGCTTATGATGTATGGAGTGTTTCTAGGTCGTGAATTCTATGTGGAAGGCTTGCACATGTGTTTTGTAATGTGAATCAATCAGAATAATGGACATTAAGCCTTTGCATTGAAGTTTTGATTTTGCCATGAACACCATTAAACCACTTGCCATATTTGCTTCAATTTTGAATTTCTATGCTTGGAATAGGTCTTGCACGAGTTTGGTAAGTACTTCATGGTGTATCAAAGCTATTCAAGCCACAAAATATCCTTCCATTAATTTTCTTGATTTTCATTTGAATTTTAAAGATTTAAAATGAATTAAATCAAATAAAATTAAATAAAAATGGAAAAATTAATTTTTAATCTTGAAATAAATTGTGGGACACGTGGGAGGCATGGCCAAGCTGAACCAAGTGGAAAAAGTGGGCCCCTTTTGTCAAAAATGAAGTTTCAAGGATAATTGACTTTGGCCATTTCACAAAAATTTCCCAACTTCTCCAATGCATATCTTGCTCAATTTTGAAGCTATGAACATGTTCTTGGACATTTTGGAAAGGTCTTGAAGTCCTCTAACCAATGCCTTTGGTCGCATGTCATTTTGATTTACCAATATCAAGTTATGGTCTTTGACTTAAAGTGCCTTTTTGTTGACTTTTGAAAATGACCTATAATGTTGAAATTGATAACTTTTTGTGAGAGCATTTTTTGGACTTGGAATGTGAAGATGAATTGTAGGAAATGTCTTCCCCTTCAAGATGAGCATTGGATGGGATTTTTCTGATGAACCATGAAAAAGTTATGCCTTGGTCAAGTTACAATTGACTTTTCAGCTGTCCAAAAATAGAAACTTTTGCATCTTGAGACCTTTTGAGCCATTCTTGTGAAATCATGACCAAGACTTGATCAAATGATGATTGTGGCTTCAAAATAAGATGTTGACCTATAAATTTTGACTTTTGAATGCCAAATGACCATTTTGCCCATACAGTTGACTGTGGAGCAATTAGGGTTTTTGACTGTGCAACTTGACCTTGTGAGCCTTGAAACTTGACATGTAGATGCTTGACAATGTATATGAGCATATGGGACTTGATTGAGCCCTTGAAAACCTCAACTTCCTTGCAAGAACCAAAACCCTAATTTGACTGGCTCAGGAGGATGCTTGACTGTGTAGCCCTTGAGTAGACTTTGAACCATTTGAGGTGATGCTTGGAAAAACTTTGAAGAATATGGGAGGGCAAATTTTGGGGTACAACAGTTGCCCCTGTTCAATCTTCTTAGACCTGAGGATGTAGATTGGCTTGTGTGCCTTTCGTGATCCGAGGGTGGAAGATGATTGAACACTAGAGTGCCCAGAAATTTGCACTCACATAGTAGAGTATCAGCAGTGTGACAGTGGGAATGGGATTACAGATGCCATTTGGAGAGATGGTGGATAGGAGGATGGGCTTATAGATGCCATCTGGAGGTGTGACAGAACCTTGTCGGAAATGGGCTTATAGATGCCATTTGGAACTGTTGGTAAGTGGATGGGCTTATAGATGCCATCTAGGTGTCGATCGCATAAGAGATTCCTTAGCGAGAACTTGCGTACCTGAGAAAGAAAGATAATTACCTGGCCTGTTACAGGGGTTGATCTTCAAACTCTTCATGCAGACATGCCCTGGCTGGATAATGGCGTCGAATCTACAATCTCTTCAGACGTGCCCTGACTGGATACATGAATCGAATCTGGAAATAGTCGTCAACAGATATGCCCTGGCTGGATACAGGAATCGAATCTTCAAACTCTTCAGACGTGCCCTGGCTGGATACAGGAATCGAATCTGGAAATAGTCGTCAACAGATATGCCCTGGCTGGTTACAGGAATCGAATCTTCAAACTCTTCAGACGTGCCCTGGCTGGATACAGGAATCGAATCTGGAAATAGTCGTCAACATATATGCCCTGGCTGGTTACAGGAATCGAATCTTCAAACCCTTCAGACGTGCCCTGGCTGGATACAGGAGTCGAATCCGGAAATAGTCGTCAACAAATATGCCCTGGCTGGATACAGGAATCGAATCTTCAAACTCTTCAGACGTGCCCTGGCTGGATACAGGAATCGAATCTGGAAATAGTCGTCGACAGATATGCCCTGGCTGGATGCAGGAATCAAATCTTCAAACTCTTCAGACGTGCCCTGGCTGGATACAGGAATCGAATCTGGAAATAGTCGTCAACAGATATGCCCTGGCTGGATACAGGAATTGAATCTTCAAACTCTTCAGACGTGCCCTGGCTGGATACAGGAATCGAATCTGGAAATAGTCGTCAACAGATATGCCCTGGCTGGATACAGGAATCGAATCTTCAAACTCTTCAGACGTGCCCTGGCTGGATACAGGAATCGAATCTGGAAATAGTCGTCAACAGATATGCCCTGGCTGGATACAGGAATCGAATCTTCAAACTCTTCAGACGTGCCCTGGCTGGATACAGGAATCGAATATGGAAATAGTCGTCAACAGATATGCCCTGGCTGGATGCAGGAATCGAATCTTCAAACTCTTCAGACGTGCCCTGGCTGGATACAGGAATCGAATCTGGAAATAGTCGTCAACAGATATGCCTTGGCTGGATGCAGGAATCGAATCTTCAAACTCTTCAAACGTGCCCTGGCTGGATACAGGAATCGAATCTGGAAATAGTCGTCAACAGATATGCCCTGGCTGGATGCAGGAATCGAATCTTCAAACTCTTCAGATGTGCCCTGGCTGGATACAGGAATCGAATCTGGAATTAGTTGTCTACAGATTTGCCCTGGCTGGATGCAGGAATCGAATCTTCAAACTCTTCAGACGTGCCCTGGCTGGATACAGGAATCGAATTTGGAAATAGTCGTCAATAGATATGCCCTGGCTGGATGTAGGAATCGAATCTTCAAACTCTTCAGACGTGCCTTGGCTGGATACAGGAATCGAATCTGGAAATAGTCGTCAATAGATATGCCCTGGCTGGATGCAGGAATCGAATCTTCAAACTCTTCAGACGTGCCCTGGCTGGATACAAGAATCGAATCTGGAAATGATCGCTCACAAACATGCCCTGACTAGATACAGGTATCGAATCTGGAATTGCGACAGTCGATAGTAATTATCTTTGGATTGACCTTTTTCCTGAAAAGATAAAACATCAGTTGTATGCAATGTCATGATGTATGAAAAACATGATGTCATGATGTCCTCAAGAATAAATGAGATTGTGTGATATGATGCGTATGTGCATGCATTGTGTATGTAAGCAGGATGTACGAAATATGATATGTTTATGAATGCGTCTAGGAAAATAAATCCTTGACGAATGCCGGGAAGTTGAATCCTGGGCTGATTTTTGAAGAGTGAAGTTCTTCATTTCTGTTGGGGATGATGGTTGCAAGAATAAACCGATAGGAGAAGATGCCTCCGTTGGGGAATAAACTTGGCGAAGAGATTACTCTGCGGGGAATACTCTGTGGGAAGAGATACTTCGATGAGGTTGGATGATAACTCCGCTGGGGATACTGTTGATAAGCTTTGTTGGGGATTTGATGAACTCCGCTGGGGGATAGGAAGAACTTCGCCGAGGACGATCTTTCCGTGGTTTGGCTGAGGATAACCCAGTTATATCCTGGTGGGGAAATAACCTTTGAATAAAAAGTCCGGGAGACGCGTTTGTACCCTGCAGGGGTAAGCTTCCAGAATCTACTGGGGATAAGCTTCCTACTGGGGAGATGGTTCAACTCTCTTGGGGAGACTTGTGAGACTGTACCGGGGAAGTGGCTCCACGGGGGTGTCTGGTATTCCGTCGGGGAACAATCTTATATTAAGACTGTCGGGGATGCTTGTTTAGGAACATCTGCATACTCCGCTGGGGAATATTGAGATTTGCTGGGGATACCCAACTTCCATAAGGCTGACTGTAAACTAACTCTGCTTGGGGAGAGTATTGCTGACTTGCTGGAGATATTGTGCCTTTTCAGGGCTGATGGGAGACTAACTCTGCTCGGGGAGAGCATTGTTGAATTCTGTCTTACTCTGCGGGGAGTGAAGGTATTCTTGGTTACATTCTTCAGCCGAACTTACCTTGGTACCTTGGTGGACAGAGCAACTAGATTGCTTAGACAATTCTTTATTGCCCCTGTTTCTAATGTCACCTGTAATTAATCCTTTGTTTCGTATGCAAATATTTATGAGTTAGCAATTAGTGTCAAATGCATATATCAAAAATTGAACATTGGACGCTCTTTACAAAAAAAAAACAGAAAAAAGAAAAAACAATTGGCAATTGGTCTGAAAAGTGAATTTGTATTGATTTTTGAATTTGCCTGTAAATAGGCGTTTATGTACAAGAGGCTGACGTCCTAGTAAGAGAACGCCGCCGAACAGAGTAGAGTTTATACAATTTGTACAAAGGAAAACAAAAGAGCTATGTGAAAAATAATCCCACTGGGTTCCAACTCTGCTATCGCCTTTATATCTTCGAGCGTCTCGTCACTTTGCTGCTTAGTTGAAGATGAAGCTGATTGATTGATGCCATCTGAACTTGATAGTTGATACCGAATTCTGGATGCAGGGTGATCTAATGAGACATAGTATTACGCTTATCCTTAACTTTTGCCTGGACCGCCCTTTCGGGTTTTTGGTCCACCGGGATACCCATTTTTGCCCAAGCCGCCTTTTCAGGTTTTCGACTTGCCGGGTGTACATATTTTTTTTCATTTCATCCCTTATTTTTGCCCGAACCCTTTTGGTTCGCCGTGAAGCCCTTATTTTTGCCTAGGTGTATCAACCTAGCCGGTCTTTTATCATGCGTAGTATCTTTTTACTATGTCTGCATTAGCGGGGTGAGGAAGGTCGTCACCGTCCATGGTAGTTAGAATCATGGCTCCTCCCGAGAAGACATGCTTAACCACAAATGGCCCTTCGTACGTAGGGGTCCATTTGCCCCTGGGATCACTTTGAGGAAGGATGATGCGCTTGATTACCAGATCTCCAACTTGATACTCTTGGTGTCTGACTTTCTTGTTAAATGCCTTGATCATCCGTTTTTGGTACGTATGACCATGACAAATAGCGGTGAGTCTCTTTTCGTCGATTAGGTTTAATTGATCAAGCTGAGTCTGGATCCAGTCATCTTCGCTCAAGCCTACATCCTTCATTATCCGGAGAGAGGGTATCTGGACTTCAATAGGCAAGACTGCCTCCATGCTATAGACCAAGGAAAAAGGAGTTGCCCCGGTTGACGTCCGTGCTGAGGTACGGTACCCATGAAGAGCAAACGGTAACATCTCGTGCCAATCTTTATAGGTCACTGTCATCTTCTGCACAATCTTTTTGATATTCTTATTTGCTGCTTCGACAGCCCCATTCATCTTCGGCCGGTAGGGAGAAGATTTGTGGTGCTGTATCTTGAATTGCTCGCAGAGCTCAGTGATCATCTTATTGTTAAGATTGGTACCATTGTCCGTAATGATCCTTTCCGGGACACCGTATCGACAGATCAGGTTATGCCGAATGAATCGTGCTACGACGTTCTTGGTTACCGTAGCATAGGAGGCTGATTCAACCCACTTTGTGAAGTAATCAATTGCTACCAGGATGAAGCGATGCCCGTTGGATGCCGTAGGTCTGATCTCGCCGATCATATCAATGCCCCACATTGCAAAAGGCCAAGGTGCTGTCAAGACATTCAGAGGAACTGGAGGGACGTGCACCTTATCAGCATAGATCTGACATTTGTGACATGTCCGAGAATGTTGGTAACAGTCGGCTTCCATTGTGGACCAGAAATATCCCGCCCGGAGGATTTTCTTTGCCATGGTATGCCCACTGGAATGTGTTCCGAAGGTACCTTCATGCAGCTCTGCCATGATCTTTTCTGCTTCATCTTTATCCACACAACGCAGTAAGGTTGAATCATGGTTTCGCTTGTATAGAATGCCATTGCTGAGGAAGAACTTTGCTGCGAACCTTCTCAGGAATTTCTTGTCATTGATGGGTGCACCTTCAGGCTATTCTTGAGCTTCCAAGTACCTCTTCACTTCATGATACCAAGGTTTTTCTGTTACCTCTTCAGCCTCAAGGTCACAGCAATACGCAGGTTCGTCCAATTTCTAGATAATGATTCGGGGAGCCTCATTGTCCCATTTGACTTTGAACATAGAAGACATCGTAGCCAGCGCGTCCGCCAACTGATTCTCCTCTCTTGGGAAGTGTTCAAAAGTTATCTCTGTGAAATGGGGGATCAATGTCAACACACATTCTTTATAAGGAATAAGGTTTGGGTGTTTCGTATCCCACTTGCCTTTGATCTGATTGATCACGAGAGCGGAATCTCCGAAGACACTCAAAAACTTGATCCTTAGGTCAATTGCAGCCTGAAGACCCATGATACATGCTTCATACTCCGCCATGTTGTTGGTGCAGTTGAAACATAGCCGGGCAGTGAGTGGAGTATGAGTGCCTTTTGGGGATATGATCACGGCGCCAATACCGTTACCCAAAGCGTTTGAGGCTCCGTCAAAGTGCATAGACCATCGGGATCCTTCCTCAGGTCCTTCATCTGGTCCAGGTACTTCACAATCAGTTACTACCATGATATCCTCGTCTGGAAATTCAAAGTTCATAGACTGGTAGTCATCCACTGCCTGGTGTGCCAAGTGGTCTGCCACTACACTTCCCTTGATTGCTTTCTGAGTCGTGTACTGGATGTCATATTCTGTCAAGATCATCTGCCATCTCGCTATTCTTCCAGACAGAGCAGGCTTTTCGAATATGTACTTTATTGGATCCATTTTTGAGATCAACAGAGTAGTGTGAGTCAACATATACTGTCTCAGCCGGTGAGCAGCCCATACCAAAGCGTAGCAAGTTTTCTCGAGCAGTGAGTATCGGGTCTCACAATCGGTAAACTTTTTGCTAAGGTAATAAATGGCATGCTCTTTTCGGCCAGACTCGTCATGCTGCCCCATCACACACCCCATTGAGCTGTCAAGTACTGTCAAGTATAAGATTAGAGGTCTCCCTTCAACCGGTGGCATAAGAATGGGTGGTTCCTGGAGGTACTCTTTGATTCTGTCGAAAGCGGCCTGACATTCATCGTTCTAACGTACTACCTGATCTTTCTTCAGCAGTTTGAAGATTGGTTCACAGGTAGCAGTTAGGTGCGAGATAAATCGGGCAATGTAATTCAGCCGTCCTAGAAAGCCTCTGACTTCTTTCTCTGGCTTGGGAGCTGGCATCTCTTGTATGGCTTTCACCTTGGCAGGGTCCACTTGACTACCTTTGTCACTTACGACGAAGCCTAGCAACTTTCCAGATCTTACCCCAAAGGTGCACTTGTTCAGGTTCAACCTCAGTTTGTACAACTTCAGACGGTCAAATAGCTTCTGTAGGTGGTCAAGGTGTTCCTCCTCAGTCTGGGACCTTGCAATCATATCATCGACGTATACTTCAATCTCATGATGGATCATGTCATGAAACAAAGCAACCATGGCACGCTGGTAGGTTGCCCCAGCATTTTTCAACCCAAAAGGCATGACCTTATAGCAAAAGGTGCCCCACTGAGTAACAAAAGTGGTCTTCTCCATGTCTTCAGGAGCCATCTTGATTTGATTATATCCGAAGAAACCGTCCATAAAGGAGAATACCTTATGTTGAGCAGTATTGTCAACCAGAACGTCGATGTGAGGCAGGGGGAAATCATCCTTAGGGCTCGCCCTGTTCAAATCCCTGTAATCAACACACATTCGGACCTTACCATCTTTCTTAGGCACCAGAACCACGTTGGCAACCCACTGAGGGTAAGAAGTCACTGCTAGAAAACCGACATCAAATTGTTTCATAACCTCAGCTTTGATTTTCTCGGACATCTCTGGACGCATACGGCGGACCTTCTGTTTAACCAGAGGTCAGTCTTCCTTGGTAGGCAGGTGATGGACCACAATGTCGGTGTCCAAACCAGGCATGTCTTCGTAAGACCAAGCAAATATTTCCACATAGTCATGCAGCATCTGGATCAACCGTTGTTTCACACTGAGCTCTAGATTGGCACCAATCTTGACTTCCTTTCTGTCTGTCTCAGTACCCAGATTTACCGTTTCCACTGGCTCTTCATGCGGCTGAATGGCCCTATCTTCCTGGAGTAACAGTCTTGCAAGTTCGCCAGGCACTTCGCAATCATCTTCACCTTCGTCTTCGGCTGAGTTAATCGGATTTTCGAAGTCATAACTGGCAGTAGCAGAGTCGTTACCAGTGAGATCCGGAGTGGATTGGAACCTGTATAAGTGAGTGTGTGTAAATACAGCTGTTTTGCAATATATAATAAAGAAAGAAAGGGAGCGCAAGATTTGAAATGTGAAAAACGTCCAATGCTTTTATTTATGATATATGGAAGTGACATACAAAAGCCCTCACAAATAAAACCACGGTGCCCCGGGTAAGACACCGGGCCATAAAGTTTCAAATTATTGTTTAAAACAAAAGAGTTCATTACTGCGGGACAAAAGTAATAGGGGTAAAGTCTTTTGCAGTCCAATTGCTAGGTCCACCATTGGTCGTTGGGTAGATCCAGCTGTCGAATTCAGATTCGTCCGCTTCGTCCTCAATAGCATTCACCCCTGGGTTGGTGATGAACACAGGAGGTCTTCCAATCCTTGCCTTGCGCACAGCCTTCTGAGCTTCTGCAGTGAAACCCAGCCCAAACTTGTCAGTCTTTGGAGTAAAATCAGGAAGCCTGCCCCAGTTTGCGCACTCACCCTTCTTGATCACAGCCCGGGCGTCCTTTAAGGAGGCCATCTTCAAAGGAGAACCCTCTTCAGTCACTGTTTCTGCTGCTGCCAATGTTTGTGGCACCTCTTCAAAATGTTGAAAGGGGGTCTCAATGAACTCCCCATCCATTTCCACGTATCGGAACGAGTTGAGGTGGCTGACCCTGTATTCCTCTTCCCCTTGCACTGTTACGATCTTCCCCCTGACCGGGTACTTGAGCTTCTGATGTAAATTTGAAGTCACAGCTCCAGCCTTGTGGATCCACGGGCGACCCAACAAACAAGAGTAGGATGGATGGATGTCCATCACATAGAATTTTGAATCAAAGACTTATGAACCAACCCTGATTGGGATGTCAACCTCACCATGCACCATCCTTTTGGACCCGTCAAAGGCCCGGACAACGATGTTACTTGGTTTGAGCTCTAAACCCTCACAGTCCGGCCTGTCTAGAGCCTTCTTGGGTAGCACGTTCAGTGAAGAACCCGTGTCAACCAGCACGTGAGCAAGAGTAGTGCCCTTGCATTCAATGGAGACATGCAGGGCATCATTATGGTTCTTCCCCTTGGCCGTCAGATCAGCATCAGAGAAACCCAAACCATTATCAGCGGTTAAGTTGGCCACACAGTCGGTGAATTGATCAGCAGACGTTTCTTGGGGCACGTGGGCCGTCTTCAGGAAAGAAATCAGGGCCTTGGCATGGGCCTCTGAACACAGCAATAGTGATAGCATGGAGATTTTGGAGGGGGTGTGCCCCAGCTATTCAACGACGTTGAAATCACTTTTCTTTATAATTTTGAGGATCTCTTCCGTCTCTTGCTTGGAAGCCTCAACAGTGGTCTTCGGTGCCTCCATCCGGGCAGGCACATCAGTAGCAATCCCCTTGCCCCGAGCGTCAGATGACTCGGCAGCAGGGGTAGAAATTTGATCAAGGGGGGAAACAGGCACACTGGCAGGTGTGATGACAAGAGGCCTTTGAATTGCTGGAGGTGCAATGTCTGGTGAGAACAGTCTTCCACTACGAGTGACCTTAGCAGGCCTGGTGATATTGGTGACACCGGTACCAGTATTGAACTCTTGTTTCACTCCCAGAACATAAACATCTTCCCCATAGTGCCATGGGATAGCTTTATCAGACTTGTAGGGGATGGGCCCCGGAACAGTAATGGTTATAGGAGCAATCTTGTGAACAGGCAAAATTTGGACAGGTTTCTTTGAAGGAGCCTTGGAAGGGTTGTTGAAAATGGTAACAATTGAAACTTCTTCAACAGGGGCAGCAGGAACAACAGTCTTTTTGAATAAAATCTCCTTGCTATCCATCAGGTTTTGGACGCCTGACTTCAGCAAAGGACAACCAGCAGGTGAATCAGCGCATAGATGGCAACCTTTACTACATCCCGGAAATAAACCGGCCAGCAACAGGTTCCTCTTGACGGTCAGCAGCGGAGTAGCAACATCATCCACATAAGCTACATACAGATCCTCCTCAACAGCGTTCACTCCATGCTGGGGCATGGGAGCGGTCACAACATTCGGCCTTTCGGGCGCCTCGAACTGTATTTCCTTAGCATCAATAAGGTCCTGAACCTTATTCCTTAGGGCCCAACAGTCATCAGTAGAATGTCCCGGGCTATCAGAGTGATAAGCACAACGGGCATTGGGGTTGTACTTCGGAGATGCTGTATTTACCACCTTCGGGGCCTCCTTGACAGTTACCAGGCTAGTTGACAACAGTTGTGGTAAGATCTGAGAGAGAGTCATGCTAAGCCGGGTATACTGCCGTTTGGGCCTATCAGCTCTTGGCTGGTTGTATTGTTGAGGAGCAGCAACAGGCTTAGAAATAACCACCGCGTTGACAACTTGGTGGCGTTCTGGTTTGTTCTGTCTCCTGGGACCGTACACAGCACTGGCCTCCTTCTTGAAGGGCTGCTTTTCAGAACTTGAGGATGCACCTTTCTGTATCTTCCCTGATTTTATACCAGCTTCGATCCTTTCACCTGTCAGGATCAGGTCAGTAAACCCAGCAGAGGAATTACCAATGAGATGGTTGAAGAATGGACCGGACAGGGTCCCCAAGAACATGTCCACTAGCTCACGATCCGTCAATGGTGGCTGCACCCTGCCATCCAGATCTCTTCCATTTCTGTGCATACTCCTTAAAACCTTCACCCGTTCCCAGTGACATACCCTGGAGTTGGGTACGCGTGGGAGCGAGGTCGGAATTATATTGATACTGCTTGTAAAAAGCAGTGGCCAAATCCTCCCAGTTACGAATGTTGGTTCCATCCAGCTGATAGAACCATTCGAGATGAGTCCCTGAAAGACTCTCCTGGAAGAAGTGGATCCATAAGTTCTTGTCTGCTGTGTAAGGCTGGATCTTCCTTACATAAGAGCGGAGGTGCAGTTTAGGACAGAAAGCCCCGTCATACTTCACAAAGGTCGGCGCCTTGAACCTGTGTGGGATCACCACCCCAGAAGATAACCCCAAGTCTCCGAAATCCAACCCAGGCACACGTTGAATCTCCATAGCATTTAACCTGTCCTCCAGTTGTTTGTACCGGTCCTCAGCAGGAGGGTACTGTTCATCGTTGAAGTCTGTCTCAGTGTCAGAGACCACAAGACTAGGGACCTCTCTCCCTTGGTGACTGCCTTCCCCCACAGACGGAGTAGTCCTCTCAGCTTCATTCTGCAATGTATTCCCGAGTCTGCGCCCAGTGTTGAATAGCACAATCCTATTCTTCTTCTTCTTCTTCAGGAGCAAAGCCTTCAGCTCTTGTTGTCCCTGGGCCAAGTTCATGACCATCTCCTAAAATTGGGTATTCTGGGCCTGGAGGGCCTTGATAGCTTGCTCGGTAGTGAGTTCAGGACTCATGATGCTTGAGTGCTGAAATAAACAGCGAAGAAGATTAAGCAACCTGTATAAAAAGGGGTACCTGTTATGCACATGATGCATGATATGCTATTTATGCAATGCATTCAAGGGTTCGAAAGTTCAAATTCGTTATAGCCAAATAGAACACACTTTTTATTAGGAAATAAATTGTTCAGTACATCAAGGCCTCATGGGCAAAACATTACAAAATAATTAATCCCAAAAGACACTGCGCATCCTCTTTGGAGCAATGTAAGTGTTGAGAGTCTTTTCCTCGTGCAGTAGACGCGTGAGCTCCAAGACCTTCTTCTCACTGGCATGTAGACTGGTTTCAAGAGAATTCCGTTCTTCCTTGAGTTGGATCCAGCTTTTCTACATTTCTTCCCAGGATGTAGGCATGTCAAGATGTTGAATGGTGTAGGGCACCCCTCCTTCCAAAATTGGCTCTTTGATCACAGGGAGAACATGAGGATATGGCATCACCAGCTTCTGGGAGCAGGCTCGTACCCACTTGAGATAAGGCTCCAGGGGGATGGAGTTCTTGTGCCCCAGTATCTTGCTATCTACCCTGTTGGGCATCCTCCAGGCTCTGATAAATCTCTGGCGAAGTCCTTGTGCATCGTTGTCGAAGTCAAAAACTATGTCAGGAATCAACATATCATGAGGGCCATCCCTCCGAGCATATCCAAACTGTCTCAAGGCCAGACATGGGTTGTAAGTAATACCTTCTCTGATTCCAAGTAAAGGAACATTAGGAAACTCCCCGTAACGATCAATGATAGTGACATTCTCTCTGGACCGAGAACACCAATGTATATCAGCATGTGTAAGAGCCATCAATCGTTGTGACCATCTCAAACCCCGCTCGTTCTTCAAAACTGATTGTGGAAGGTGCGAAATAAACCACCTTCCCAGGAGAGGAGTGCAGCACATAAGAACACCTCTTTTTCTCATGGTTCGAGTGTAACATGAGTGAAGGATATCCCCAAGCAACGTAGGTATAGGATTCCTGGACATGAAGATCTTGACAGCATTGATATCTATAAGCTGATCTGGATTAGGGAACAACACCAACCCATAGACAAAGAGGGCTACAACTTCTTCAAAGGCTTGTAGGTCAAGGGAGTTCCAACATTCTTGTGCTTTCTCAAACAGAAACTTGGCCAAGAACCCTTTGATACCACTTCTAACTTCCCAATGTCCCTTAATGTCAGATGGTTGTAGGCATAATGCTTTAGCAACCTCTTCAAGTTTTGGCTCCTTTTCTGTACTGTTGTAGGGTAGTTGACTAAGGATGGGAATCTCCAGAAGCTGAGAAAACTCTTCCAACGTAGGCACCAACTGATAATCCGGGAAAGTAAAACAGTGGTGTAGAGGGTCAAAGAACTGGAACAACACTTTCACCATATCCTCTTCAATGTTGGTATTGACCAAGCTGATGAGTCTACCATGCCTTTCACTAAATGAAGAGTTCTCGGGAATCCTGGATGTAAGCTCCTTAAGCTGAGGAGGGACCCTGATAAGGTTGACCTGAATTGTCTTTCTGCGGATAGTTTCCATGTCCTACAAAACAAGAACAAAGATGAACATTCGAACCCCTGAAGTGGTTAGTGGATGCATATGATGCTGTATGATGTTATGATGCTATGATAAGAGCACACCACAAGTATTCACAAAAGCAAACATGGTAAAGCACACAAGTCACACCACAACCCTTAGAGTTTAGGCCAGCATGAAGTTTGGGGTACTACCCTCTTGAAGTTGGTGGGCTCAAAAAACCTGTCCTATCAAAAGTAACCGGGTTCTAAGGAGCTCAATATCATTGGGTTGTTTTCTGTGTTCATTGTTTTGATTTAGCCACTGAACTGGCGATCAAAATATTCCAAGAAAACAACCCTCAATGAGTGTAGTATCGAGTATCAACCAACTTCGGACTGCACCAAAGTCAGTTATCTCACTACCCCTAAAGAGGCCAGGATGGTTCAATTAAGGTTCCTAAGGTCAGTTGATGCTTCATGACACCACGCGGCGGCCCCGTACTCTCCTTGACTTGACTCAAGGGTTACCGGTACTCACCAAAGTGCCACATCAATGTAGCAGACTGCTTCAACCGTGTTGGTATACCCCGCACAGTTCCCTCACAGTCTTGTTGCTACTTTCTAAGAGGTATCCCCCAGATCCGGGTTAGGATCTATAGAACTCCCAAGACAGGCCCAATAATATTAAAGCAAACAAATCAGGCAATTGAAAACACAAGTGATCTTAGTCCTAAGGTACACCTCACTTTTAATTATCCCCAGCAGAGTCGCCAGTTCTGTGATCGGTGGAAATATAACTGACTGTTTTTTAGCTGGTTTCGCGAAATGTCGCGGTAAGCAAGAGTCGCCACCGTCTTTTATTTTTTCCAACATGGACAGGACAAAAGCACAGCAAAATTCCTTATGAGAACGTTTCTCGGTTCGGGAGGTAGATTTATAGAAAGGGAAGGTGTTAGCACCCTTTCTATCCATGGTTATCCATGGGCTCTTAGGTACTTGCTCTTATGTTTTCAAAATGTTTGCTTTTCAAAATGTGAGTGGGCTTGAAAAAGTTCGTTTGGAAAACTTCTAAGTAACTCTTGTATCAGTCCTCAAGAGTGTATGAAGTGTTTTGTTTGAAAACTTTTTGAAAGTGTGGGGTGCGAAAAGTCGTTTTGTTTGTTTTTGAAAAGAGCAAGTACCCATGAGTCATCTACCTACCCTAAGGAATTAAGCTGTGTAAGTGTCCTTTAGATAGTGATATCCCACCATTGAGAGGTAGGTAGCACCATCGTTGGAGTTGTTCGGGTCAATTCGATTATCGGGACAGTGTGGTCACCGAAGCAACAGTTAGGACACCTTAGAAGCAACCCTAATGTCCTAGATCCTTTTTAATCCGAGGCAACCGTTTCGAGGCAACTATTTCGAGGCAACTGGATCTTGGACATAAGAGCGACCGCTAAAACGTCCTATACTTGACGACCACGTTTCGAAGGCAACGAGTGAGACGTACCCTAGAAGTGGTGTGTGCATTGTATGTTGTTTTCATGTTTATGTTTTATCTTTGATCATGGTATTGTGAGCTACGAGTTATTTTTATTTACCATACATTCTTTCATGCATTTAACAGTTAGGGGGGTGCGGAAAGTAAATTGCGGAAACATAAATCCTACGCTATTACAAGGCGCGGGTCTATACATCGCCAAAAAATACAAAGACCCGTTTTTGGTAAATAAGTACGGAAAGTAAATAAAAATAGTAAAAATCCTAATTACTATTACATCCGGAGGCAGTTACATAATAATCAGAAATAAGGAATTAAAACTGAAATGCGCGCGAAAGAAAGAATCAGGAATGTCTTAAGGGTGTTGACCCTTTTTAGAAAAGAAATTGATTTTTTTTTGTCTTTTTGTAATTAAAATGAAATTAAAACTAACTAATGACTAATTAATTAATTTAATTAAAAGAAAATATTTTTTGTGTTTTTTATGTTTTTTATGAAAAAAAGAAATAAAACTAAAAGTTAATTTTTCCTAATTCTAAATCTATTTTAATTATTAAGAAAAAGAAATTGAAATTGCCTAATTAAACTATTTATTTGTTAATATCTTATTTACAAAAATAATATGAGAATAATAATAATAATAATGTTAATTCTATTTTTTTTGATTTTTTGTGAAAATATTAGTTGGTTAATTAATTGTTAATAAGAAAATAAGGCAAATAAAAATGAAAAATGGAAAAAATAAAAAGAGGAAGATTAAAACCAGAGGGGGTGTGGCTGGAATTTAAGGGTGTTGGATTGAGATTTGAGGCCCATTAAGAAGCCAACTCGTTTGACTCTGGGAATTGAGTGGAATGTTGTTGACCAGACACATGGTATTCGTCACCTTTCATCCTTTGGATCTGCACTGATGACACATGGCACGTTGGATGTGTGAGGCTTATGGTGCACCTCATATTGGAATATGCACAGGAAAGCATTGAAAAAAGTAATATGGAACTATGGGGGGACCTGGGAATCGAACCCAGGTCCCAGCACTTGCATGACACGTTCACCACCACTCAGCCAACTGCAATTGTTTGTAAACAAAATAGATAATGATAATAATATGCAAAAACAACAATTATGCTGGGAATTTAAAAAAAGGCGCGCCATATATTTGAATGCACCAATCTAGTTCATCCACGCATCATCTTCTTCATCTGGCCTGAAACAAAAAAGCAATCACATAGCGGGGGTTTTAAACCCCCACGAAACAAAGTGTCAATAATAGCGATTAGCGCTATGGATCATATAAAAAGAGCGCGACATGTCCTTCTTGTTCGTCTTGTTGTAACGAATCCAGTCATATAGGTCTTGAGGTCTAATTTTACAGTATATAGAAAACCCCAATTTGAAAGCTTTGAAAAAACCTAAATATCTCCCATGGTGGATTGTGATTCTACGCGTTTCAGTTCAATTAAACTGTTTCATTAGCTTCAGAAGGTCCCTAACAATACAAACCAATCAAAAAAATGGATTAAAAGCTCATGAAATATGATATACAGATTTGAGAAATAAGGCAAACCGAGTGAGTTGTGTGGCACGAATTCTTGAGGTTCTTGGCTTGTTTGTGCTTGCAAAAGGATCCTGGCAATGTAAGGGGCGTGTTTGGATCAGAAAGGAAGCTTGAATTGGGCTGCAAGGTGGTTTTCAGTTTGTCACTTTTCCTTTGAAAATTTCAGATTGCTTATGCTGTATGGAGTGTTTCTAGGTCGTGAATTCTATGTGGAAGGCTTGCACATGTGTTTTGTAATGTGAATCAATCAGAATAATGGACATTAAGCCTTTGCATTGAAGTTTTGATTTTGCCATGAACACCATTAAACCACTTGCCATATTTGCTTCAATTTTGAATTTCTATGCTTGGAATAGGTCTTGCACGAGTTTGGTAAGTACTTCATGGTGTATCAAATCTATTCAAGCCACAAAATATCCTTCCATTAATTTTCTTGATTTTCATTTGAATTTTAAAGATTTAAAATGAATTAAATCAAATAAAATTAAATAAAAATGGAAAAATTAATTTTTAATCTTGAAATAAATTGTGGGACACGTGGGAGGCATGGCCAAGCTGAACCAAGTGGAAAAAGTGGGCCCCTTTTGTCAAAAATGAAGTTTCAAGGATAATTGACTTTGGCCATTTCACAAAAATTTCCCAACTTCTCCAATGCATATCTTGCTCAATTTTGAAGCTATGAACATGTTCTTGGACATTTTGGAAAGGTCTTGAAGTCCTCTATCCAATGCCTTTGGTCCCATGTCATTTTGATTTACCAATCTCAAGTTATGGTCTTTGACTTAAAGTGCCTTTTTGTTGACTTTTGAAAATGACCTATAATGTTGAAATTGATAACTTTTTGTGAGAGCATTTCTTGGACTTGGAATGTGAAGATGAATTGTAGGAAATGTCTTCCCCTTCAAGATGAGCATTGGATGGGATTTTTCTGATGAACCATGAAAAAGTTATGCCTTGGTCAAGTTACAGTTGACTTTTCAGCTGTCCAAAAATAGAAACTTTTGCATCTTGAGACCTTTTGAGCCATTCTTGTGAAATCATGATCAAGACTTGATCAAATGATGATTGTGGCTTCAAAATAAGATGTTGACCAAAAATTTTGACTTTTGAATGCCAAATGACCATTTTGCCCCTACAGTTGACTGTGGAGCAATTAGGGTTTTTGACTGTGCAACTTGACCTTGTGAGCCTTGAAACTTGACATGTAGATGCTTGACAATGTATATGAGCATATGGGACTTGATTGAGCCCTTGAAAACCTCAACTTCCTTGCAAGAACCAAAACCCTAATTTGACTGGCTCAGGAGGATGCTTGACTGTGTAGCCCTTGAGTAGACTTTGAACCATTTGAGGTGATGCTTGGCAAAACTTTGAAGAATATGGGAAGGCAAACTTTGGGGTACAAAAATATTTATTAGCTTGGTATAATCTATTTGTTTTTATTATTTCAACCATAATCGATCACTCTCATTTTGTAATATTAACTTTTAATATATGATGTTATATACTATATTAAATCTACGATTTATTATTAGTTTTATAATATTAATAAAAATATAATGTGTAATTTGGATATCCAAAAATCGACCCAAATGAAACCGCATAAAATTGCATCGGATTGGATTGGATTTTTTAATATATCATCCAAAACCGAACTGAACCGCAAGTAAATTTATCTTTGGATCGAATGAGTTTTTTCCTTAAAACCGATCCAAACCGAACCGTGAACACCCCTATGGTTAATTACTCAGTTTGGTTACCTTGGGTTTTGAAAAGGATATGATGAGTGTTTTATTCTAGTTCTTTGACCCTGTACATCACTGCTTCACCTTTCCCGATTATCAGTTAGTACCCACAATGAAGGAGTTTTCTCAAATACTAAAAGTACATGTTCTCAATCAAATACCTTTCACTGGTTTAGAGAAAGATCCATAACCTGAATAAATTGCATCAGCCTTGCGTTTGAAGCGGTTCTACATTGTAGCTAATTAGGAAATAAGGAGTAGAGTCAAGGGATTTCTAGCTAAATTTCTGTTAGAGAAGGCTCGACTATTTCTGGATGCTATAAATTTTCAAGATTTCGAAGAAGTCTTGGCTCTTCTAATTTATGGGTTAGTATTGTTCCCTAATCCAGACCAACTCATAGATGTGAATGCTGTCAAAATCTTCCTTTCTCGTAACCATGTGCCTACTTTGCTTGGAGATATTCTGCATTCTCTTTACAATCGTACTATGAGGAAGAGAGGGGCTCTTATATGTTGCATATCATTGCTATCTAGGTAGTTTATTTCGCACCTTCCCCGACCAGTATTGAAGAACGAATAAGGTTTGAGGTGGTCGCAAAGGATGACGTCGCTCTCTTATTCAGATATTCATTGGTATTCCCGATCTCTAGAAGATGTTACTATCATTAATCGTTATGGGGAATTCCCTAATGTTCCACTTCTTGGCATTAATGGAGGTATTACTTACAACCCTTATCTTGCTCTACGTCAGTTTGGTTACGCTCGAAGAGATGGTCCTCATGACGCGCTTATTTGGGGTACTATGTTCGACTATGAGAACAATGTTCAAGGTTATTGCCAAAGGGTTGTACGAGCTTGAGCCATGGTAAACAATATTAATAGAAAGATTTTGGGGCATAAGAATTCCATTCCTCTAGATCCTTATCTCAAATGGGTACGAGCTCGCGCTCAAAACCTCATGATGCCATATCTAGCTATCCTACCAGTGATTATGGAGCCCATTACCGAGGGAGATATTCCTTATACCATTCTCCACCTGGACATGCCTACTGACCTCTAAGAATTGCAGAAATCATGGATTTAACTCAATAGAGAACGAGACACCTTTGAAGCTCAATTCTATGCAAGCGAGAAGAAAGTATTGGAGCTCACAAGGCGACTTCACGAGGAGCAAAGCCTTAGCGTATACATTGACATGAAGAGGAAGCGTCCATGGGAGACTTGAGTCTTAGGTTTTAGGAGTTCATTTTTTTATCTCTTTAAGACCTTTTTGCTTTTTTCATTGTAAGCCTGTAATACGGTGGAAGGACTGACTTGGGTGTTTTGCGTTTTATCGCAAAATATTGCGGATAGCAAGAGTCGCCATCGACTTTTCTTTTATCCAATAAAGGAAAGGGTGAAAAGAACATGAAATACGCTTTGAGATTTTTCTTGAGTTCGGGGGGTAGGTTATGAAAAGGGAAGGTATTAGAACCATTTTCATCTGTAGTTATCTACAGGTTCTTAATTGCTAGCTTACTTTGAAATGCTTTGTGTTTGTGTAAGTATGAAAATATTTTGAAAACATTTTGAAAGTGGCAATATTGTAATGATTCTCGTATCATTGAGAATTTATGCAAAATGTTTATTTTGGAAATATTTTGAAAACGCCTTAGTAGGACAAACTTTGTAATGATTCTCGTATCATTGAGAATGCATACAAAGTGTTCGTTTTGAAAACATTTGTTTGAAAAGAGAGTGTTTGAAAAGATGTTTATTTTTGAAAGTGTGAGTTGTGAAAATGGTTTATGAGCAAGCAATTACGAGTAATATACTTACTTAAAAAGTCTTTTATTCTTTTCCTCCTCCTTTAGATAGTGCTACTTTACCATTGGTTGGTAGGGAGCCATATCATTAGATGTGAGGGACAAACGTGAGTCATCATACAGTCATAGAAGGCAACTTGTAAGATATTTTAGCAATTGTTGTAAGGTACTAAGATCGTTTACCGAAGGCAACATCGAAGGGTCATCGAGGGACTATGATCTTTTAATCGAGGGTATTTTGCTAAAACATCTCACGTCCGAGGGACATGACTGTTTATATCTGAGGCAACAAGTGTGGGTTACCCTAGAGGTGCATGTGTGCAAAGTGTTTTGATTTTAAGTATTTTATTTTTTAATTAGGGTTTTGCTAATGTTGGTTTTAGTCTTGTCATGCAAACCCTAATTACTATCAATAATAAGGAAAGCGGTAAATTGCGGAATTTAAATATCCTACGCTATTACAATGCTTTGGGAATGGAGGTACAATTTTTGTGAATAGGGGGAAGAAAGCAATAAAGTCCTAATTATCTATTACAAACCATTGAACATGAATAATAATAAAATGCACAAAATGTAAAGATGAAGAAGAAAAAAAATTTGTTTTTAGGGTTTTTTTATGGAGAAAAGATTTGATAATTTAACCTAAATAAACTAATTAATTTTAATTACAAGAGAAGTTTAATTAACTTTTAACAAAACATAAAATCTAAGTTAGTTGAATTTAAGAAAATGAAACCTAAGTCTAAATAATTTGTGTAGAAAATAATTTGAATGTTAATGTTAATTTGGAAAGAAAATGTTTTTATCATGTAAAAAAGAGTAATAAAATCTAATTTAATTAAAAAAGGAAATAAAGTATTTAAATTAAAATATTTTTAATTTAATAAAATATATTTTTGTATTTTTTGGTTAAAAAATAAATAAATAAAGAAAATATAAAAGGTATAAAAAATAGTTGGGTCTGAGTGTCAAAAAGTAAAGAGGGGGGTTAAAAAGAAAAATGAGGCGTTGGGCCCAAATATATTCTTGTTTAAAATCAGAAAAAATAAAAAAAAAGGTGGAGTGGGTTTGGTTGTTTTTAGTAAATAGGATGTATGAATGTAGCAAAAATGTCAAGGCCTAGAAACAAAAGTCCAGCGCCTGTGAGATCCAGTGTGGCCAACCTTTTGGAGTGCATCACAGTCCTACTCATGTGGAGTGCTGGATCTGGTTGCTTGGCTGATCTGATGGTGTTTCTATGAAGCCCATGGTAGGCACACGTGACTTGTATGCATAGAATTTGAAATAAGAAATTATGTGAAAAATAAAAGGGTACGCTGGGGCTCGAACCCAGACCCCTATAGATCAACGCCTTAGCGTGCGTTTCTCTGCCACTGGGGTGGATGTTTCATCCGTTAATAATACAACTTCGACTAAATATAAAATAAACTCGTTTATGAATTTTGAACTTCATCTTCTTCCTCCTTCGCGCACGCAGAATAACAACACTATTGCTCAAAACTGTAACTTCTTCATTTCTCAATCATTTTCAAAAATGTAAACATGAAAGTTGTTCCATTTTTCACCACAAATTAAAACCTAATTTTTTTAGAAATTTCATCTTCAAAATTCGCATCACCCAGGCAACATAAATGAAAACTAAAGGCAGGTTAGCTTCAGGGCAATGATGTCTACATTTTTCATTCACAAATTAACCATTAATGATGCTTGTATAAGGAGTTCAAAGTTTAGAAAACTTACCTCAAAACTGGAAACCGTGTTTGGAGTTTGAGCACTCCTGGAGGTGTTGTGATGATCTAGATAGCTTCACTGAAATCCTGGGAAGCTATTGCAATGCTTACTTTGTGCTGAAAGTGCCTGAATCTTTCTGGAGAAGTCAAGTTGTAGGTTTGAGTTTTTGAAAATGGAAGGATGGTGCAAATGGTGTTATAGTTGTGTGGAAATGGTTTGGATAGCTTCTATACGGTGTATATATGATATGTGATTGATTAAAATGGATAACACACGAGTGGATTATGGGTTTGGTGTTCAAAGTCAGAAATGGAAAACAATGGAACTTTGGATGAAAATCTGATTTCAAGGAGTTTGTGAGTGTTTCAAGGCTTGTGAATTCGTGTGCTAGCTTGCAAATAACTCCTCTATTTATAGAGAAAAGGTTTGGAAGGCTGAGAATGCTTAGTTCACAAAGTCACATGTTATGGCTAAGTTGGATTGTACGTGAAGCAAACTTGAAAATCATGGTTTCAATGTGAAGTACAAGCATGGTATGAGTAGTTAGAGGCTCTATATATGTTGCTTTTGGCCTTAACATTGTGTATGTTCAGAAGAAACAAGTGCAAGGCTCATGGAGAGTGGAATTTGTGATTAAAGCCACTTTTCCAAAATAGAAGTCTTGACTTTCTTCCCTAAATGGAAAAATCACTTGGACAATGACTTAAATGCTTGGACAATGGCTCAATCAGTTGTGTAAAAATCTAACTATTGAGTGATTTGCAAGTTTGAAGGCCTGTAAAGCAAGATTATGCAGCATGCTTGAAGATTGGATCATAACGTTCATCACAAAATGACCTAAAATTCAAGTTTGTGATGCCATCTTCTCCTCTTCGAAACTTCTAGATCAAGCATGATCTCTTCAAGTTCTTAGACATTTTGGAAAGCTTGAAACATTGTCTACAACCATCATGTTGACTACTTTGGCTAAATCAACTTGGAACTTAATGAAAATTGGCCAAGAAGTTAAGACAAAAATCTGCCTAAACTTGTTAAAATTTTCACTAAATGTTTTGTAAAAATGTCATAACTTCATGAGCCTATATCTTCAAATCTAAGAATTTTTGGACATCCACCCTCAAGGACAAAGTTGCATCTTGGTGAAAAATTATCATGAAGTAGTGAAATTATCAAGGTAAAAAACACTTAAAATTTTTCTAAGTGTTGAAAATCTTGACTTTTGTTGACTTTTCTTGACTTTCTTGATTCTTAATGATCAAGTTTGATATTTTTAAATGTCTTGATGTTTTTTATCTTAGAAATTCAATGTTGACCAAAAAAGTCAAAGTTTGACTTTTTGTGTATCAGTTGACTTTTCATCAGTTGATCTAAATTCAACTATCAACCCCTTTGAAATTCCGATATCATATATGAGATGTCGAAGGAGATGTCACGACACAAATATTTAAGAACAATGTAAAATGCAACAATATTAAAAGCAGTAAAAACACAAGGGATTGTTAACCCAATTCAGTGTACAACAACACCTACTCTGGGGCTACACAGCCAGGGACAGGTCCACTAAATAGTATCACTTTATAGACCCTCAGTAAACAACCGATTTACGATCTAATCACTTAATCACTACTCGTGATATACTTCTACCTAAGACACACCTAGGTATAGACCCTCCTCAAATCCCTTCAATCACTAACAGTGAAGAACAACAAAAATATTAAGTTTTAAAGACTTCAATTATTCAATACTTAAAAGCTTATGAATGATCCATAATTAACAACTCAAATTACAACTCAAGTATTAAACCAGGACTTAGAGTGTATTACAATTAAAAAGACTTAGACTTCTAAAACAGAAAGAATATATTCTTCTTCAAAAGTTGTGGCAAAACGAATAAGGATGCAAGTCCTTATAAAGGCGCAACAATGGGCTTGGGCTGAAAAACAAATATCCCAATCCCTTAAATATTTCCATGGAAACAAGCCAAAATATAATCCATAAAGATAATACAGATCTAAAAATATTCCTCCATATTTTTCGCAAGCTATGAGTCACAAATCATGAATAATGGTGCGCATAAAAACAGGAAACAAAATATTGGAAACACATATTAAGTCACGTTCAGATCAGGAGGAAGATGTCAAGATATCTGCTTTGACAACATTTAAAAACAATTTGCTTCAAATGTCAAGGCATTGAGAAAAACATTATCAAGTCAGTGTTTTACCAAAATTGATGCCAATAAACACTTACAAACTCCCCCTTTAGCAAATTTTGACTAAAACATTATTTAAGCACACATTACCAGAGCAACAACACAAAAAAACAGTTAGCAGTTAGCAGAGGAAGATGTCAGGACATCTTCTGAGATATGAGGCTCCCCCTCAACCAATGAAGCTCCCCTCAGTCAGTGGTCAGTAAGTCTCTATCTTCTATTGAAATTACAGTATCAGATATGAGATATCGAAGGAGATGTCACGACACAAATATCTGAGGACAGTATAAAATGCAACAATATTAAAAGCAGTAAAAACACAAGGGATTGTTAACCCAATTCGGTGTACAACAACACCTACTCTGGGGCTACCAAGCCAGGGACAAGTCCACTAAATAATATTAATTCACAGACCCTCAGTAAACAACCAATTTACAATCTAATCACTTAATCACTACTCGTGCTATACTTCTACCTAAACCCACCTAGGCATGATGCCCTCCTCAAATGCCTTCAATCACTAACAGTGAATAACAATAGAAATATTAAGTTTTAAAGACTTCAATCATTCAATACTTAAAAGCTTATGAATGATCCACAATTAACAACTTAAATTACAACTCAAGTATTAAAACAATACTTAGAGTGTATTACAATTAAAAAGACTTAGACTTTTAAAAAAGAAAGAATATATTCTTCTTTAAAAGTTGCAGTAAAATGATTAAGGATGCAAGTCCTTATAAAGGCGCAATAGTGGGCTTAGGCTGAAAAACAAATATTCCAATCCCTTGAATATTTCCATGAAAACAGGCCAAGATATAATTCATAAAGATAATACAGATCTAAAAAATATTCCTCCATATTTTTCGAAAGCTATGAGTCACAAATCCTGAAATAATGATGCACATAAAAATATGAAAGAGAATATTGGAAACAAATATGAAGTCACGTTCAGATCAGGAGGCAGATGTCAAGACATTTGCTTTAACATCATTCAAAACCAGTTTGCTTCAAATGTCAAGGCATTGAGCAAAACATTATCAAGTCAGTGTTTTACCAAAGTTGTTGCCAACAAACACTTACAAACTCCCCCTTTGGCAAATTTTGGCTAAACCATTATTTGAGCACATTATCAGAGCATCATCACAAGTAAAAAACAAAACTCAGTTAGTAGTTAGCAAAAGTAACTCAGTCAGTTGTTAGCAGAGGAAGATGTCAGAACATCTTCTGAGACATGAGGCTCCCCCTCAAACATTAAGCTCTCCCTCAGTCAGTGGTCAGTCAGTCAGAGGTGGTCAATCACTTTCTCTCCCTCATTTTTAGACATAATATGCCAAATAAAACATACATTCAAAAGAATAACAGTAATAAAATATGCCAAATAAGTACAGACCATAGAATCCAAGATTCAAGCATATACAAGTTCCAAAAAGGAACAAAGGGGTTAAAACAAATAAACGAAAAATGGTCTAACTGTCTTTAGGACCAATAGACTTGGCAGAGTCAGAACTTCCTTCATCATCAGAATCTCCTCCTTCAGTGCTCACTCTATCATAAAAAATTATTGTCTTTCTGCAGCTCCTTGATCATATTATCAAAAATTAGTTTTCTTACTAAGCTAACTCTGATCACATCATCAAGTTCTTTGCAGGCTTCTCTTAATTAAGTATTCATGTCACCCTTGGCTGAGGTCTTATTTTCAGAAGATGCAGATGTCAAAATAATGTTTGGGACATGTTTTCTTGAAAACAGCTTGAAGTGAAGGGTTAGAGCAGACTCCCTCTTGCAAACTACATCATTACCATTCATAATTCCAGGATGTTGATTAAGAAGAATTCGACAAATAAGAGATGGAAAGGAAATAGGCATTTTGATAGCATATGTTCATGCATGCTTAATAGTCTGATAAAAAATGTAAGCACCATAATCAAATAGTTTCTTATTTACAACATCATAGATAAACTTTCCTAAGCCAATTGTAATGGTTGAGGTATGATTGGTAGGAACCTAATTAGCAGCTCCAATTATATGCAAGATATCATATTTCACACTTAGCTCTCTAACATGAAGCTCATTCTTCATGGGCCACTCACTCACTTGGTTTGCAGTGATGGCTTTGCGCACTTGATTATCAGTTACTTCCAGCTCATAATAATCATCTTCAAACCTATCCAGAAATCTATTGATGACAACAGGGGAAAATTCTACACACCTACCTCTAACAAACACCATCATATACCCCTTACTTTTATGATCAGCACAGTCAATAGGAATATTAACAATAAATTCCTTAACAAGAGTCTCATAACATTTTGCAAACCTGGTGACAGTCTTCATCAATCCAGCAGAAGTAATCAACTCCATAATCTCTTTGCACTCAAGTGTACCAGCTCCTAACTCTCCTTCAAAGGCAATTCTTCTTTGAAATACATATTTCCCCTTTTCAGCATTTCCAACAGAGTGGAAGGAAATGTTGTCAAGAGGAGCATCAGACACCCTAACAAAAATCTTCTTGCTTGCATATTTCTTCATAGGAGAGATGTCTAGGACATCTTCCTCGACATCATAATCAGAGTCAACTTCTTCTACTAATGCAGCTTTCTTCTTACTTCTAGATCTCTTCACAGGGGAAATGTTCTGGACATTATCCTTATCATCATCTGAGGAGTAATCAGGTCCGACTTTTCTTTTGTTGGAGGGAGGAACCATTTTACTCCAGGGCTTTTGGGGACCATACATAGTCTTCTTCTTGATGATCTTGGCAAGGGGTGTGGCATCCACATTTTTCCTTTTTCTAGTTTTGAGCCTTTTAGAAATCCAGGCACCATATTAGAAATGAATTCATTATCAAACAACTCATCAACATTAACCACATTCTGAGTATTTTGATTCTCTGCGGCTTTGGAGCCAGCGATATCTTTCTTAGCATGAGAGTCCTTCTTAACATCTTGTTCAACATCAGCTTCCACTTCTTCTAGAGCAGAAGTAGCAAGCTTGCCAAGTTTGATTTTAACAACATCTTTCTTGAAGGTGGATGATTCAACAACATTTTTAGGATCATTTCCTTTGTCAGCCGGAGCAAGCATTCGGGCAAGAGGAGTTGAAATTCTAGGCACATCAAAACCTTCATTTAATACCCTATCTACCGGCCTTCTAATACTTTTATCAACATTAACAATGTCTTCTTTTGTTATATCATCAGTAGCAGTAGAAGCATTACCTTTAGAAGTGTCAAACTCGTCTTTGGATTTCTTTGCACGCGACGATCTGGGTTTCTGGACCTTCTTCTCAAGAGGTGGAATTATTGTTAGAGGAGTAACGTCAAGTACTTTGTCAAGGGAGATCTCCTCAGGATGGTTGACATATTTTGAGGGAGACTGTTGTACCCCAAAATTTGCCCTCTCATTTTATCAACATTTCTCATCACAAGGCTCTTGGAATTCAAGATCAAGCTAGGGTTTGCTCTGCTCAAGGCACCTCCTTGCACTGTTGACCTAAACTAGGGTTTGAGTTTGCACAGGGATTTTTGGACCTTCAATGCCCAAATTGACTTTCATACTTCATGTTGGACTCACAAGTTTGTCCATACCAAGTTTCAAGAATTGAATCAAATTTTTGCCCAGTCAATTGGACATCTGACCTAAAAATCAGCTGTATTGGGGAAAAAGTCAACTGTGGCCAATCTACAGTCAAACCTCATGAATTTTGACCCATGTCAACATTATGAACTCATATGAACCATTTGATCAAGTTTGGATCACAACTCCACAAGAAATTTGATCAGATCACCAAAAGGGCAAAATGGTCATTTTTAGGGTTTTGACTGTACAAAGGCAATTTTTGACTGTTTGACCTAGCCAATGGCAAATAAAGTTCAACCATAGACTCAAGGGCTCAAAGGCATCATATTGACTTATTCAACAAGTTCAAAAGATCTCAAATGCATGGGATTGACAGATGAATTTTTCAGTCAACTGATCAAAATTTGACTGTACACTGAAAAGTCAAACTTTGACTTTTTGGTCAAAATCAAGTGCCAAGGGTCATTTTTCATCAAGATGTGTCAAATTATGAAACTTGTTCATCAAGAAATCCAAAATTGCAAATTAGGGTTTGAAATTGAAAAATTTCATAACTTAGTATAGGCAGGATTTTGACCCATCTTCTTGGCCATTTTTCAAATAGTTCCACTTGGAGTCTCAAGTTGCATTTCAAATATGGATTATAGTACATGTTTAAAGCTTTCCAAATTGTCCAAGAACTCCTCAAACACATTTGTGGTTAGGGAGAATCGAATGCTTGAAGTTGGCAAAAACTCACTTTGTATCCATGGCCAATACATGTTGACACAAGTTGCAAAATCTGTCCAAACTAGATTAGTACTTGATTACAGGTCTCTAAACCCTTCAACACTCAAAAATTGAATGCAAACTCATTGGACATTGGTGTTATTCTGATCATTAGAGCTTGGCACAATGAATAAATCCATTTATGACATAAAGGTTGCAATACCATTTCCATAAAGCATACTTTTTGCAAATTTGTATTTCTTGAGCCTTGGACCTCTTTCTTTGCAGCAAACAAGTTCCACAAACTCAGGCAAAGGTACAAGAAGCTTGTGCATGCTTGGAGATAGCCTGTACATGCCTACCTCATATCACTTCACACTTTTCTTTCAAAACAAGTCAACTTGCCAAAAGGACATAACTTGCATATATGATATATTCAACTCTGGCCAACATTCCAAACAAGTTTTTTGCATTTCCTTGAGTCAGAAACACGAATTGTTGAACCCTCAAGCCTTCCAAAACACCAAAACACCAAGAACTTGCAAAACAAGGTACTCCCTGCAGATTCACATCCATCACACAAACCACTCGTGTGTTTGGCCTCAAACTTGTTCCAATACCTTCCATTCAACTCACTCAAGCTATCCCAAACCTCCATTGCCAACTGTAACTCCATTTATAGTGTTCACCATTTCTGTTTTGAAGCTTTGCAGGTTGAGTTCTATAGAGAGATTCAGACCATTTCAAAACAAACTAAGCATTGGGAAAGGTCCAGGGAACATCAAGCAAGCTCAAAAGAACCTCAGGCCTCACTGAAAGTTGCTGCATTTCCATACTCGAGCTTGACTGAAACAGGAATTTCTAAAACTTCTATCTCTCTATTTAGGAACATTTAGCCTTAGGTTTGTGAATGAAAGATGTAGTACTCATTGCCATGAAGCTGTACATATGCTCAGTTTTCATTTATATTAAGCGTGCTAAGATAATTTCATCCATGAACATGCTGAAAAAACTAGGTCAAATTTTAGGGCCAGAGAAAATCTCTCTGGTCTTTGAGAGTTAGATTAAGTTTTTTATATGGTTAGAATCGTGGTTTGATGCTCTACAAGTTTCATGTTTTGAGTTTTGGCAAAACATCACAAATACAGGAGTTAGCATTTGAACAGGGCAAGCGCGCGTGTTTCAGTCACAAGGACAGGGACGAAGCTGGACTTTGGGCTGGGCTAGCTTGTTCTTGCTTTTGACACCCCCTCTTTCCTTTTTGCACCCCCTGACCCATTTTCTTTATATTTTTTTTTATTTTTGTATTTTAATTTCATTTCTGACTTTGTTTATTTATTTCCAAATATGAAAAATGCTTAAAAATATTTTCACATTTTTTTACATTTATTTGGCATTTTATTCTATTATTTCTAACATTAAAACATTATTAATTCTTTTTTTATTATTTGTTTAAATTTAAAAACAATGTAAATAATACTTTTACTTTTATTTCTTATTTTTATTCATACTGAAAATATTTTCTAGAATATATTTTACTTTTGTAAATATTTTATTTTATTTTATACATACTTAATATATTTAATATATATATATACATGTGTATATATATATGTACATGTGTATATATATATATATATATAAATATATATATATATATATATATATATATATATATATATATATATATATATATATATATATATATATATATATATATATATATATATATATATATATATATATATATATATATATATATATATATATATATATATATATATATATATATATATATATATATATATATATATATATATATATATATATATATATATATATATATATATATATATATATATATATATATATATATATATATATATATATATATATATATATATATATATATATATATTATATATATAATATATATATATATATATATATATATATATATATATATATATATAGTATATATATATATATATATATATATATATATATATATATATATATATATATATATATATATATATATATATATATATATATATATAGTATATATATATATATATATATATATATATATAGTATATATATATATATATATATATATATATAATATTATATAATATTATATATATAGTATATATATATATATATATATATATATATATATATATATATAATATATATATATATATATATATATATATATATATATATATATATATAATATATATATATATAATATATATAT
>CATIWC010000691.1:0-2500 GCA_948472305.1 Vicia faba
AAAAAACCTGTTTCAGCTAACTTCGTATAGGGCAATGTAGAGCTTTTCAACAAGGCTTGAGATGTCTGGGAGCTTACTTGAACTTCACTTGACTTTCTCCAATACCCTGCTTGCCTTGAATGTCCTTGAATCAGCCTATGGAACTCAACCTGCACAAGCTCAAAATGAAAATGGCAAACCCTATAAATGGAGTTACAGTTGGTGTTTGAGGTTTGGGATAGCTTGGATGAGTTGAATGGAAGGTGTTTGAAGCAACTTGGGGCAAAACGCACGAGCAAAATGTGTTATGGAAGTCAAGTTGCAGGTTCTGCCCTGTTTTGCCAATGGAAGGTGTTTTTTGGCTAGGGGATGTTTAGAGGCTCAAGCAATCGTGTTTCTGGCTCAGAGGGATGTGAGAAAGATGTTCAAAATGTTTGCACAAGTTTGTTTTGGCTGGTGTTCAAGTTTTAAGTTTTAGACAAGTTCTTGTTTTTGAAGTAAAATGTGGGAAGTGATTGAAACAGGCTTGTACAGGCTATCCTTATGCTTGCATATTTTTCCCTTGGCCCCCTCCAACTTGTAGATTTGATTAGATGCATAAGATATGGATCAATGCTCAAGAAATCAGTTTTGACATAAAGCATGATTTTAAGCAAAATGGAAAACTTTGCTTTTTCTACTTAGGGATTAGTTTTGTGTACAATGCCCTAATGACAAAAATAATGTCTTAGACCAATGGATTTGCATTAAATTATTGAGTGTGAAGTGGTTTAGAGGCCTGTAATCTAGTGCAAAGCATGCTGACTAGAAATTGCAACATGTATGAACATGAATATGCCATGGGTGAAAAGTGAGTTTTTGCCAACTTCAAGCCTTCGTTCTCCCTAACCACAAATGTGTTTGAGGAGTTATTGGACATTTTGGAAATATTGCAACATGCTCTAAAATCCATATTTGAAATGCAACTTTATATTCCAAGTGGAACTATTTGAAAAATGGCCAAGAAGATAGGTCAAAATCCTGCCTAAACTAGGGCAAAATTTCACTAAGTTAAAAGTTTTAGGGACCCTTGTTCCAAAAAATCATAACTTGAGATCCAAGCTTCTTTTGAGAAAACTTTGTGAATAAAATTTGTAGTTGTGGAGGACTACAACTTTCATGTTGGAAGTTTTGTTTGAATCCAATTGCATCATGGTGAAAATGTTGGGCAAAGTTAGAAAAATTAAGAAAATTTCATAACTTAGAAAAATTCTAAGTTATGAAAATTTTCAACTTTAAACCCTAATTTGAAAAAATGGGTTTCTTGATGAACAAGTTTCATTTTTGACATATCTTGATGAAAAATGACCCTTGGCACTTGATTTTGACCAAAAAGTTAAAGTTTGACTTTTCAGTGTAACAAGTCAAATTTTGATCAGTTGACTGAAAAATTCATATGTCAATCCAATGCATTTGGGATCTTTTGAACTTGTTGAATAGGTCAAGATGATATCATTGAGTCCTTGAGTCCATGGTTGAGCCCAATTCGCCATTGGCTAGGTCAAAAGCCAGAAATTGCCTTTGTACAATCAAAACCCTAAAAATGACCATTTTGCCCTTTTGGTGATCCGGTCAAATTTCTTGTGGAATTATGGTCCAAAATTGATCAAATGGTTCATATGAGTTCATAATGTTGATGTGGGTCAAAAATTCATGAGGTTTGACTGTAACTTTGTCACAATTGACTTTTTTCCCCAATACAGTTGATTTCTAGGTCAACTGTCCAATTGACTGGGCAAAAATTTGATTCAAGGCTTGAAACTTGGTAGAGGTAATCTTGTAAGTCCAACATGAAGTATGAAAGCCATTTTGAGCATTAGAAATCCAAAAATCCCTGTGCAAACTCAAACCCTAATTTAGGTCAACAGTGCAAGGAGATGTCTTGGGCAGAGCAAAAACCTAACTTGATCTTGAGTTCAAAAAGTCTTGTGATGAGAAATGTTGACAAAATAAGAGGGCAAATTTTGGGGTACAACACTTGTAAAAAATAGAGCCAAACACCTTCATATGACCCACTAATGGTCGTTTTTCAATCCAAACTTCTTTATAAACCTTGTTCTTCAGCTTCTTTGTAGGACACTTGTTCAAAATATAGATAGCAGTGGTGACTGCTTCAACCCATAAGGATTTTGACATTCATCTCGCCATATACCCAATGTTGTTATGTTTCTTCTTTATGTTATGTCATTATGTTGAGGAGTATAAGGAGCATTTACCTCATGATCAATACCATATTCTGCATATAGTTATTCAAATATCTTGGGTGTGTATTTTCCACCTCCATCTGTTCACAGAACCTCGATCTTCTTTTCGTTCTGATTTTTTACAAGAATTTTGAATCTCTTAAAGATTTCAAAACACTTCATCATTTCTCTTGATCACATAGATCCAAAGTTTTCGACTATACCCATCGACTAACAAAATAAAATACGTGTTTCCACCAATGGTAAGTTCCCAAAAAGGGCCACATACATCTGAATGT